>RXPK01003779.1:0-60487 GCA_004143645.1 Protaetia brevitarsis
ATCAGGATATTAAAAATGATGTTTGGTAGACTATAGGAATTGCTGTTACAAAAAGGAATGTTTATTTTATAAAAAGAAGAAATTTATATACCTCAGTTTTGCTATTTTCACAAGGCCTTTATTTTATTTCAGAATGACTTAAATGAACTTACGGCATAACCATTAAGAATAAATACTAAATGAGTGCAATTGCATTTATACATAATAATACCACGTTTTAGCGGGGCTTTATATGACGTTTCCCTGCCTTCAGGCTTAGACTAAACAGAATTTTTGGCCTCTAAAATTTTTTCTATTCTTTAAGATGAAATCCGATTTCGTGGTTTGTGCTTTATATGTCGTTGTAGATAACACCCAAGCAAAGTTTACTTTTTTATTTGGTACACCCTGTATATTTAAAAAGGTTTACACGAGGAATTAATTTGGATTAAACTAAAATATGGGATATCATTGAATTTATTAGGATGTCATTGTATTATATTCAACTGTAGGTCATAGAAAGTTGTTATTTTTTCTTCTGCATGCTATTAGAAAATAGGGTATACCATTTAATATGAAGGAGCAAGTACCCATGCGTTTTCCTATCTTTCCTATCGAGGCATACAAAGTGTCATAACCAAAAATATTTTTAGCTTGTGCAATAATGAATGTTGTAAAGCTTCTGTATACAGAGTGTTTCACAGCAAGGAAGTCATCTATAACTCGAAAAAACAATGACAGATAAGAAAAAAAGTTTTTATAAATTGTTGTAGTGTGTAACAACGTAATTTAGTGACATCTATTGAGATTTCCACATTACTAATGATTAAACGCGCGTATTTTTTTTGGAATGTCTGTTTGAATATTAAATATAAAGTAAAATTAATTAGAAACAAGTAGATATATTCAAAATGTCGGTTGTAAAGGTATAGGATCACATGAAATACTTCTTTTACATTTATTATTAGGATGGTAACAATACTTTGTAATTTTTTATACACACTACTAATAACGTAACTTTTTGCTAACTTCAAAATTTTGTTCAGGAATGAAAATTAGAATTGCTGTGTACGTATCATTTTCATCAAAAAAGTATTACCAAAAATTAGTACTATCTATATTACTTAAAGAAGGCACCTATAAACCGTGGATAATATTTAATCCCTTCATGGATGTCCGTTAAATTAAGGTTACGCTGTATCAAGAATTCCGATTCTACGTAAATGACACAAACATATCGTTTATTTGACATTTGAAATGTGGATTACTTAACACGCCCACTAAATGGGGAATGCGTTGTATTTCATAGATAGGTATATCTCATTATTCGCTTGAGTAAATCATTTTGTGATACGGTGTACAAATCACAGAATTGGTGCGTAAAGGCAAATATATGTTATTAAGCCGAAGAGTCAACGAATTTTGCTCGAGTGCTTCGTATGTATATCGTAAATTCAGTTGAATTTAATAGTTTTCGTTAAAATAATACATCGCCTGTCTTGTGTTGACCGTTAATCAAATTGTAAAGAAACGAAGTCAGCACCATTAATACATATAACATGTGATTGTTCTTGAGGATATGATTGTTGCAAAATTCCATCACAGAACAATAATTTTTCTTCAAGAATGAACGAGATCAACTGACGAACTTGACATTCGTCAGATAGACCTTTTCCCGCTTAGTCGAAACATTATGACAAACCAGCATTATGTAGGTATATAATACATATGTCTTTAATATTTAATCACGTGTTTGTTTTATGGAAACAATTTTGAAACCTTGAACTGTACTAATTGCACTGCAATTTTAGTTCAGCGAACAATTCTTATGTATAGTTCAGGAAAATTGACTGACAAACGATGAAATAGATTTTTTTTGTTACACACACGCAAAATAGCTAATCACAACTACACTAAATTACACTTTCTTTAGGTCATAATTTAGGTTCGATTCTAGCCTTATATAAAATGATGCATACACTGAAACTAGTACTTCTCTTAAGCTTTGTAAACTAGCACACCTAATGAATGTAGCGTACAATAAAAGGGTATCTGGCAGATCCTGAGATTTTAATTTTAACTTTGGGCGCATTTATAACTCTATTCTGAGCAGATATGCGACCAAATCAAAGAAGGCAATACATTACAGCACACCTCTGCAACCACATATGTATGTGCACATCCATTTATTATACATTTTGAAAATAGCATAAACATAAAAAAAATACATATCTCTATATCTCGTTTGTTGTTCTTGGTTGAATTTTTTTACACATACTGCAATAGATATCCTTATAAAACAACTCAGTTCAATTAAGTAGCAATAAATAAACACGCTCAAACGCTACATCAAGTACATTCATTTATTAGCGCTAGTTGTTTTCTTATAAGAATTCTTTGACACATACCGCAGTAGATATCCTTATAAAGCCAGCTCGGTTCAATTTAAATAGTAGCAAAGTAAACACACCCAAAACGCTACAACAAGTACATTTATCAGATTCATAAGATTATTGGCACTAGTTGTTCTCTTATAAGAATTCTTTGATACATACCGCAGTAGATATCCTTATAAAGCCAGCTCGCTTCAATTAAGTAACAATAAGTAAACACATCCAAACGCTACATCAAGCACATTCATTTATTTCAGATTATTAGCACTAGTTGTTTTCTTATAAGAATTCGTTGACACATACCGCAGTAGATATCCTTATAAAACCAACTCGGTTCAATTAACTAGCAATAAGTAAACACACCCAAACGCTACGTCAAGTACATCATTTATTTCAGATTATTAGCGCTAGTTGTTTTCTGAAAAGAATTCTTTGACACATACCATAGTAGATATCCTTATAAAGCCAACTTGGTTCAATCAATTAAATAGCAATAAGTAAACCCACCCAAACGCTACAACAAGTACATTTATCAGAGTCATAAGATTATTGGCACTAGTTGTTCTCTTATAAGAATTCTTTAATACATACCGCAGTAGATATCCTTATAAAGCCAGCTCGCTTCAATTAAGTAACAATAAGTAAACACATCCAAACGCTACATCAAGTACATTCATTTATTTCAGATTATTAGCACTAGTTGTTTTCTTATAAGAATTCTTTGACACATACCGCAGTAGATATCCTTATAAAGGCAACTTGATTCAATTAAATAGCAATAAGTAAACACACCCAAACGCTACAACAAGTGCATTTATCAGATTCATAAGATTATTGGCACTAGTTGTTCTCTTATAAGAATTCTTTGATACATACCGCAGTAGTTATCCTTATAAAGCCAGCTCGCTTCAATTAAGTAACAATAAGTAAACACATCCAAACGCTACATCAAGCACATTCATTTATTTCAGATTATTAGCACTAGTTGTTTTCTTATAAGAATTCTTTGACACATATCGCAGTAGATATCCTTATAAAACCAACTCGGTTCAATTAACTAGCAATAAGTAAACACACCCAAACGCTACATCAAGTACATCATTTATTTCAGATTATTAGCGCTAGTTGTTTTCTGAAAAGAATTCTTTGACACATACCGTAGTAGATATCCTCATAAAGCCAACTTGGTTCAATCAATTAAATAGCAATAAGTAAACACACCCAAACGCTACAACAAGTACATTTATCAGATTCATAAGATTATTGGCACTAGTTGTTCTCTTATAAGAATTCTTTGATACATACCGCAGTAATATCCTTATAAAGCCAGCTCGCTTCAATTAAGTAACAATAAGTAAACACATCCAAACGCTACATCAAGTACATTCATTTATTTCAGATTATTAGCACTAGTTGTTTTCTTATAGGAATTCTTTGACACATACCGCAGTATATCCTTATAAAGCCAACTTGGTTCAATTAAATAGCAATAAGTAAACACACCTAAACGCTACAACAAGTACATTTATCAGATTCATCAGATTATTGGCACTGGTTGTTCTCTTATAAGAATTCTTTGATACATACCGCGGTAGATATCCTTATAAAGCCAGCTCGCTTCAATTAAGTAACAATAAGTAAACACACCCAAACGCTACATCAAGTACATTCATTTATTTCAGATTATTAGCACTAGTTGTTTTCTTATAAGAATTCTTTGACACATACCGCAATAGATATCCTTATAAAACCAACTCGGTTCAATTAACTAGCAATAAGTAAACACACCCAAACGCTACATCAAGTACATCATTTATTTCAGATTATTAGCGCTAGTTGTTTTCTGAAAAGAATTCTTTGACACATACCGTAGTAGATATCCTCATAAAGCCAACTTGGTTCAATCAATTAAATAGCAATAAGTAAACACACCCAAACGCTACAACAAGTACATTTATCAGATTCATAAGATTATTGGCACTAGTTGTTCTCTTATAAGAATTCTTTGATACATACCGCAGTAATATCCTTATAAAGCCAGCTCGCTTCAATTAAGTAACAATAAGTAAACACATCCAAACGCTACATCAAGTACATTCATTTATTTCAGATTATTAGCACTAGTTGTTTTCTTATAGGAATTCTTTGACACATACCGCAGTAGTATCCTTATAAAGCCAACTTGGTTCAATTAAATAGCAATAAGTAAACACACCAAACGCTACAACAAGTACATTTATCAGATTCATCAGATTATTGGCACTGGTTGTTCTCTTATAAGAATTCTTTGATACATACCGCGGTAGATATCCTTATAAAGCCAGCTCCCTTCAATTGAGTAACAATAAGTAAACACACCCAAACGCTACATCAAGTACATTCATTTATTTCAGATTATTAGCGCTAGTTGTTCTGTTATTAGAATTCTTTAACACATACCGCAATAGATATCCTTCTAAAACCAACTCGGTTCATTTTACTATCAATGTAAATATACCCGAATACTGCACCAAGTACACTTATCCTATTCATCAGATTATTGGCGCTAGTTGTTATTTTATAAGAATTCTTTGACACATATCGCAATAAATATCCTTGAAAAGCCAACTCGGTTCATTTTACTATCAATATAAATACACCCGAATGATGCACCAAGTACATTTACCAGATTCATCAGATTATTAGCGCTAGTTGTTATCTTATAAGAATTCTTTGACACATATCGCAATAAATATCCTTTGAAAAAACCAACTCGGTTCATTTTACTATCAATATAAATACACCCAAATGATCCAAGTACATTTACCAGATTCATCAGATTATTAGCGCTAGTTGTTATCTTATAAGAATTCTTTGACACATATCGCAATAAATATCCTTGAAAAACCAACTCGGTTCATTTTACTATCAATATAAATACACCCGAATGATGCACCAAGTACATTTATTAGATTCATCAGATTATGAGCGCTAGTTGTTCTCTTATTAGAATTATTTGAGACATACCGCAATAGATATCCTTCTAAAACCAACTCGGTTCATTTTACTATCAATGTAAATACACCCGAATACTGCACCAAGTACATTTATCAGATTCATCAGATTATTGGCGTTAACTGTTCCCTTATTAGGTTATTATTTTATGTTGCGCGTCATTTCTGGGCTGTTTATGAGCTACCATGTGATTGTTCTTGCAACGTTGCCGATTGAATAGCCTGTCGAGATATCTTGATAATATTGACGGGTTTATTCATGTTATATTTTTAATTTTTATTTATTAGAAATGTTTAAAACTTTAAAACATCAATGCAACTTTAGTATTGCGACATATGCTGTCTTCCAAACAAAGATATAATAAGGTTTCTTTGTATAATGATTTCGATAGTTGCAATTGCACAAAATAGGCAACCAATCTTACACTATATGATACCCTTAATGTCATCTTATAATAATATATACGTATATTTTCAGATATAAACACTTGAATGACATGAAGAGAAAATGATAGCATGGAACTACCGGAAAAGCAGATGCTTCACAGAGACGACGGCACAATTCTTCTCTTACTGGCCCTATCCTTTCTTCCAAGATGTATACTAGCGAATTCAATAGCCTCGACGGGCAATTTAAACGACGCAGAGCTCATAAATTACGTGGACGAATTATTCAGCGGAGATAAATTAGAGATAATGCCCGGACTCAGTATCGAGCCGAAATCTTCAACGACGGGGAATTTGTCTAGACCCTCGGTGCCTGCTGCAGTTTGTCAGGGAGGAGAAGATTGTACCGATGTGAGCGATTATTTTTACAAGAAATGGGATCAATATATGGAGGACCAACCCGTATTCGCCGTGAACGTGACGGAAACTTCGAGATTTTTAAGTCGTAAGTATTTACCACTAGGGACGTTTGTTTATTTTCTTTTGCTTCAGAAACGTTACCATCCGAGAATACAGGTAAAAAAAAAAATTAACAAGGAGAACCGCTAAATCTGAGCTTAAAGATTTGGTATCGGTTTTATCAGTTGACAGTGCGGACTTCATGGAGTAGTTTTGTAAGATATCAGCCATAAATGGCCAAACGTTATTTTTTTTAGAGCCTAATATAGTTTTACATCTTGCATAAGTATGTTTTAGTCTTTTCAAATTAAATATTACAATTTATTTACAATGATAATGAAGATATAAGGTTTTATTTATGCAGACTGCTGGTAATATTGTTTAATTCGGTACATACCTATATATCAAAGTGAAGAATAAACTAAGCTATATGGGTAATATAATAATTTTTATCAAACATTCTTACTTTGGCCTTTTCTGAAAATACTTCTTATAATATTAAAGATACTTTCACTTTTGTTAGTACCATTAAAGGAATGATTATACCTGAAAATTTTATGTTGATATCTTTGGATGTTGTGTCATTATTTACAAATATTCCAATAGATTTAGTAATTTGATATTCTGATCCAAAAAGGTCTTTAATTGAACCACACACTACAATTTCGAAAGATAATTTTATACTGTTATTACGTTTTGTTTGTAATAATTGTTATTTTTCTTTTATGAATAAATATTATCTACAAATTTTTGGTACACCAATGGGTTCCCCAATTAGTCCAATTTTGGCAATGATTGTTATGGATTGTTTATTAGATGCTGTTATACCTAAATTACCTTTCAAAAATTCCATTTATTTTTAAATATGTTGATGACATTACTTTTTCAATACCTAATGATAAGGTAGATATTACTTTAAAGATATTTTAATTGTATAATAATCATTTCAATTCACTGCTGAATTGGGAAAATGATTGTTATGTACCTTTCTTGATACCAAAGTTATAAGATCAGAGAATAACATTATCATTTTAGATTGGTATCAAACACGACATCTTCTGGTAGATTTTATTAACTTTACTCTAATCATCCTATAAAATCAGAAAATCACTGTGATTGCTATGAAAAACAGAATTACAACAAATTTGCGACACAAGATTTCTTAACGACAATTTTAAAAAAGTTATTTTAAAATTTTTTCCATAACGGCACCCTAAAATATTCTTTCCAAATTAATTTACTCTCCAATCCTTACATGAACATATAAATACTAATACAACTACCACTTTTTAAATATTATAAATTACCTTTCGTAGAAGGTTTAACTAATAAAGTTAATAAACATTTTAAAGATTTTAAAATATCAAAATTGCGAAGTATAATATAAACAACCTAAGAACAATCTTTACAAAAACTAAAGACAAGATACCAATTCTGACCAAAGTGATTTGGTATATAATATTCCTTGTTGGATTGTCAAGGTTGTTTATCGGTCAAACTTTTCAAATGCTAAGAATAGAATAACCCAACATACAAATGATAGTCGTATAGGTAAACGTTCATTGTGGCCTTGTCTTACATTTTCAACATTTAGACCACAATTTTAATTATGATAATACTAAAATTCTTAATGTCAGATGATGTATTTATATTGAGAATAAAATTTCTTCAGTTTTCCAAATGTTAGCATAGCTAATGAAATGTGCATTGTGTTTTGAAGATTAAAGACTTTTGTGAGACTGAAGTTTATTAGTATTTCCTATTAGTTATCAATATATCTCACAGTGCTCGATTTACATTCTATTTAATTGACAAAAATACTTATTCTAGATTTGAGTAAATAGATTTTCTCAACTGCTCAACTGGAAACTATCATATTTATGTTTTAATAATTTATGGACATACATTTGTTAGAAGTATATAAAAGTATTACTTGAAGTATTGCCATTATTTGCTTCCTACATATAAGTATATTGAACTGATAATACTTACCTGCTTAATCTAAGCATTTCTACTATTCAAGGGTAATAATTACCTACTAATTCTGTGTCTGTAACACCACCCTCGGTAGAGGAAAATTAATAAATAAAGAAATATCACGTAATTAAATAAATTTACTGCCATACTTTATAGTTTCGCAATGTTTAGAAGAAAGTAGCGTATCGGGTACTCCAGGAGTGCGCACGGGATATTGATGCGTAGAGGTATAAATAGATGTTATGCGTATCCGTCGTTGCGACCGGTGTTCTCGGAATACTTCCCACTCAATGCCTAGTCGGCGTTGGTTACTGATATAATTTCAATCAGTATAATAATTTGCCGGTATTACCTACTGAAAACGAATAACTAGTAAATACCTACATATGTTTGTTAATGTACATACCTACCATGTTCATATATTATCGACACAATGGCGTATTATTTGAAAGCTTTTTAAACCAGTAATCCTTTCATAATAGATAACACGTACTGCTGTGTACTGATGGTACAAGCATAAAAAAACAGAGTGTAATAACAAATTGAAAAATTAAATTTACTAGCTCAGCGGATAAAATTTTAAAAGGGCGCAAAAGACTTAATAACCTCAAGGTTATTTTCAGAATTGAACTATTTATGAAAAATAAAATGTGGGCGTAAGTAATCAAAAATAAAAGAATTGAACTCTTGAATGACATTAATAATCATTAAATTTATTATAAAAAAGAAAAAAAAAAACCATTTAATTACAATTTGCAGAAAATTTAACCTTGGACTGAAAGTCCTGGACGAAAACAAAAACTGCATGAATCTACAATTACGAGAGGACAATTCAAAATCCTCTAAACAAACAAAAGACAGATTTGTTCTAGAAGAAAATCCAAATCACACAAAAAATCCACGTGGTCTCAAAATTTCAACACACTAAATTAATTTAAACGTGGATAAAACAAATGTGTAAATATAAATGAAATTTAATCACCAGCACAAAGCTTCTTATCACCTAAACCGAGGTGATTAATAACTCAAAACTAAATTGAAAACTACGAAACGGAAAATTAAACTCTTTAAACTAAAAAACAATTTCTTCTAAAACAAATTACAATAACTGATCTTATATCCAATATGTGCAGAATTAAACACAACAGCAATTATTAATTAAAAGAGTTCCTTGAAAGCTGATAAATTTCAAATAAAACGAACTACATTTTAAATAAAAATGAATTTACCAAAAATGGCATCAAAGAAATTAAACACATGTACTTACGGTATCTTTCAAAGAACTATCTTTAAGAGGCCCACACATCGCGTACATATAACAATTTACAATTGCGTGCCAAGGCGGCGCATGAAATACAAAGAAAATCTCTTGAATATCACAATGAACTATATACACTACTGGTAAATGCAAAATGTACAACAGACTGAATTTAAATTTAAACAGGACAATTAAAATAATTCCAATAAACAAATCAATTAACAAAATCCTATCCAAAAATGAAACATTAATTTCTGAGAGAATTTGCCCGTCGCATCGACAAAGATTGATTTCTATTAATAAAAAAACACGGAATTTCTGAACCCCGGGGTGCCAGACCACAGCAGTACGTACTTACCTTCGAATATTTTAATGATAGCAACTGTGCATCAGCCCCATTCCACACCATTCTCTAAGTAGCTGTGAAACGGCTGGGGTATGCATTTAGATTTACTTACACTCACAACTAACAACACACTGATCGCTGGTCAATCAAAAAGTGACGCCAAGTAAAGCATATGTATACGCAAAACCTCCTAAACCCCCCTAAAAAAGAGGGAACCAATGATTGTATTTTATTAATCATAAAATTTATTACACATATTTATAGAATCTTTTCGCCTTAACATTGAATAACGAAGGGTCCACAACAATATTTCATATTATTGTGGACGCACAACAGCAATATTTCTTTCTACCTGCGTCTACTCGCTGTTTTTCTACCCTTAATATATGTGATTACCAAGGACTAATCTTATGGTTAAGCCACCTCTTTATAATATGTGTGATAGCTACAATTCGACAAATTGTTCGTGAGAGTTGCGCACTGGCAAAAAGGGCAGAACTAAAGCAATTACGTTCACGTGTCATCATAAACCAGCCATAAGCTACGTCCACTCCAATACAATGTGCGTAGAATGACTCACCAATGTCACGAGATTTTCGTTAAGCTGTACAATCAACAATTCTGTTAGCATGTATTGGGATATCTTTTCCTGTTGTATTACTACCTCAATCGAAACCTTTTTAAAACATAAATAGCTTTGATGTTTACCAATCCGAATTTGTATTAGCATTTAAAGTAATCTCATATAGTGAATAGTTTTGCATACTGTTAATGGACTACCCTGTATTTAACAGGTTTTGCGGTCACCTGATACGGATATTACAGCAAATATATTGAATGTTTGCAACACTTTAGGTATTTTTCATAGACATATATGGAAAGGTAATGGGATAATGAACGATTTGATAGAATTCATCATAAATAATTTAGGAAGCAGTGACAGTGAATGTGATTTTTGTCAAATAGTGATCAACATGAATTATTAAGGTGGGCAGTACGGTACATATAAAAGCAGTTTACTTTTTAAATTAAAAATATCAGTACCTA
The DNA here is from genome assembly GCA_004143645.1 of Protaetia brevitarsis. Taxonomy (NCBI): domain Eukaryota; kingdom Metazoa; phylum Arthropoda; class Insecta; order Coleoptera; family Scarabaeidae; genus Protaetia; species Protaetia brevitarsis. Next base: position 10,840 of record RXPK01003779.1, read on the forward strand.
GTAAATTTATTATATTAAACTACAAAATTTCTTTCTTAACATCCAAATATTTTAAACACTAGGTGTAGGTTGTTTTATAAGATTAAGTAACTACCTGACATACATCAAAATCGTGTATATTTAAAAAAAATTGGTCTTTGCTTATAAATTTAATTTAATTTTTGTTTATACGCATCTCACGCTAATCAAATTTTGTGTAAAGTGGTCCACTTCCGCTAGTCTTCTTATAATTTTGACAGAAAGTATAATCCAAAACAGTCAATCAATCTGAAATGAGTGGTTTGCGGACCAAAGTCCATTAAGATATTTTGTTTATGAATTATGTGGGGTATCTCCACCGTAAGTTTGGTCACTTGACTGTATATTTCACAAAATAATATAACCCAACCATCATTTGTTTTTATCATACCCTTCTTAAAATAGCAAATCCCTCGGCCGAAAAAAAGAGATTTTAAAAATTGCTCTTTGGAACGGCATAATAACACCAATCACTCACATTGAAACATGCATGACAAGGGTACTTCCCGTCAACAATTAAGTTCGTTATTCTTTCCAGCGGAAACGCAAGGCAGAAGCTCCTTCATGGCCGGCTTTGGAGCCGGATTTCTGGCGTTCGCCCTGAAGAAATTGCTGCTACCGGTTTTCATAGGGGCGCAGATCGTGAAATCTCTCCTCATAGCGATGTTCCTGCCGTCCATATTGGGCAGCTTCGGGAAGCTCTTGGGAAAAGGCTTATCCTCCGTCAGCGGCATTTCGGGATCTTCAGGAGGTTTGGGTAGCTTGGGCGGTTTGGGAGGAGGAGGCGGGGGACAGATGGTGGAAGATTTCGAGTTTAAGGACACGGGACCGTATAATACGGACATGGACGGACAAGATTACAATATGAACGATAATGGTTTGAGCTTGAATACTGGGGCGCCGAGTGAGTCACCAGATGCCGCCAATAGGTAAGTTTGGTGTTAATAGAAAAGGATTTTGAATGTTGATGAAGTGTAAGGGTTGTATTGTATAATCTTTATTTCCCATCGCATAAAATTATACATAAATATATACAAATATTCTGTTAAAAAAAGAAATACTGAATAAAAGCACTAAAAGTGAAATAAAATGAAAAATGAAACCCCAAGGGGAAGTTTAGCGGCTGAACTTGTCAGCAGTCCATTCTTCCACTTAACCTTGACATAAGAAAACAATTTATTAATGAAAACTCTAATGCCTATAATTACTTAACCTAATTCCGCTAAGGAAAATAAAAGAAAAAAACAACAAGAAAGCAAGACCGAAAAGAAACAATGACTGTATACACTAGAAATTAAAGTTATGTAATTATCCTTACACTAATCCAATGCTAGAGCATAGGTATCAAGTAGCTGCCGCTATCAAACAAAAATCTCTTAATAATTTTTTAAACGTAAGCAGAGGCCTGTCCTTGATATAGGTAGGTATAGCGTTATAAACTTTATATACAGCAAAAGAAAATGAGCGTCGAAAAAGAGCGATTCTATGCAGCGGTGGTGTAATTCTACCCCTAAATCTAACATTTAAGTTATGTACATTAGTACGGAAGGAAATTTTTTGATGTAAATATGGCGGTCTTTTTGTAGTGATCAGTACATGATACATACACGATGCTTTCAATAGTATACGATTTCGCATATTCAACAACCGGCATTCTTTGAAAGCATGGGATATGTGGTCATATTTTCTAATATTATAAATGAATCGAATACAAGCATTTTATATCCGCTGTATCCTATCCATAGTACTAACATCAAGACAAGGTCCGTATAAGGTGAGAGCAGTACATAAAGTGAGACAAAACTAGCGAGTCATACAGAAGGCGTTTTACATCTCTACGTAAATATCCGCGGTGAGAATAGAGTATTCTCAGATTACTATATGCGCGCTGAACATACATAGATATTTGTTGCCTGAATCTAAAAGTATTGTCAATAGTCAAATCCAGGCTAATTGCTTCTGTGACGACCGGTATAGGATTATTATGTCTATATGCAACTTTACAACATTTTAAGGTTCTGTCACACAATCGTTTAATTACCAAGAAGCAACACAGCCGGCTCTCGATGAATAAGAGAGAGTGAATGCCCAGAACATAAGGACGACATAACATTCAAATCATTTTGAATATCCTTTAGTGCATGTAAACTAGAGTCACCCGAAAAAGAGTGGTAAATTTGCGTATCATCAGCGTACATATGTATACAACATGTAGAAATATTAGAGAAAAGATCACATATGTATATCGAAAATAGTAAAGGTCCTAAAATTCCCAAGGGAATCTCCCTAACTGTAAATCACGAATTAAACTTTATCAGTTTGTAGATCCCATGGAGGATTATTAACGGACGCACTCAAGTGAGAAATTTATCAAATAGAAAAAAAAAAAACAAACAAACAAACGCCTGCTTGAGTTATCGTTGGGTTCAATGGGATTTCAATAGGATTCTAACGTAGCAATTTTCCAACGTTGAACTGTTTGACAGAGCTTGCCGTTGGCCTGTAACTATATGTGGACTACGTCCAGGCCCAAGATGTAACGAGTGTTAGCAATTTATTTACAATTTCAATAAAGGCATGATGTCATGGCGGCATACTTACCGTTGCAAGTCCCGAAAAAATCCCTTGAAGGAAGACGTAAAAAATTGCACATAAAACATTAAAAGCACTTATCGGAAATCAGTAACTTAACAGAGAACAGTAATCGAAAATCGATCCTTTCTGGAAAATTTTAGCTGAATCCCTTGATAGAAAAAGAGAGTACTACCCCGTTGGACAGGCAGTAGCTTACCTAAAATAAACGCTGTGATTCGAGTATTAGATATAATTCGAAAATTAACCAACAGATGAGGCGACTAGTACCGCTACGGAGAAAAATAATTCAAATATTATAGATAGATATCCTAGGTGAAGAATGAAGCGCAACAAGTAACCTTTTCTGAATGTGGATTTCAGATTAGTATCTTTTCAAATAGGACACTTAGATAGTTTACATTATTGCTAAATATTGCGACCAGTTGTTAGGCATCAAAATAAATGGAACAAAATCATTTCTTTCTTTATACAAATGAATTACAGGGTGTATCAGATATAGAGGTAAATATAATAATATGTAGCAGCTGTAATCATTATACAATCAAAAAGTCTTTAATACACAGGGGTCTATCTGTAAGCATTAACGAGAAAAAAATATTTTATAAAATGCCGTGGGCTAGAGCCGCACCTGTGCCCAACCTAAATGCTGTCCCGAGTATGCCCCCACATACCACTATCATTCAGCCATTACCGCTGCTAGTTTTGTGTGGATCGCCGCTTGGAGTGTAAGCCACTTCGAACATTTTATTTAAATTCTTCCCGTCTCGAAAAAACGATCCTTTTTCAGGACATCATGATTTCATATAAAAAAATCGAAGCTTGATGCATGGCAAAAGCGCGGGAATGTATAGATTCATTTTCGCGCGACATTATAGTAAAAAGGCGTGTTTGCAAATTTTCAGTATCTATTTATTTCTGTGTAATTCGATTCAATTCATTTTGCGTTATTTGATTAAATAAATCCAAAAGAAATAACTCAGATTCATGTGGTACCGCTTATTAACAACTAACTCTCGATTCGACAAAGCAAAAGAAAAATATTTACGTTTTTTGTAACTACTGAAGTCGCATATCCGGTGAAACTCAAACGTCTTATCAGGATATTAAAAATAATACTTTGTAGAGTTACGTAGAATGCTCTTAACAAATAAGGAATGTTTATTTTATAAAAAGAAGAAATTTAAAATGCCTCAGTTTTTCTATTTTTACAAGGGTCTTTATTTATTCAGAATGACGTTAAATGAACTTACGGCATACCATTAAGAATAATACTAAATGAGTGCAATGTATTTATACATAATACCACGTTTAGCGGGTGCTTAACATGACGTTTCCTTGCATCAGGCCCGGACTAAAGAATTTTTGGCTCTAAATTTTACTTTTTTTTTATTCTTTAATGATGAAAACCGGTTTCGGTGGGTTTGTGCTTTATATGTCGTGTAGTTAACACCAAAGCAAAATTTACTTTTTTATTTGATACACCCTGTATAATTGTATGAAAGTTTCCAAATCAATAACCAGATGCCGTTTAACCTAACTTTTTTTCGGAAAAGCATTGAAAATAAGCCCCTTACAACGCAGCGAAGTTTCGACAAAACTTTTTTAATAATTTATCCATGCTTCGTTTTACATTGAAAGAGATATGATCCATTTTACGATTTTATATTTGCGAAACTTTTCGCTTTCCAGGCATAATAATAATAAACAACAGCTCGCCCCCTCACACTGTATTAGATATTATTTTACATTTTATACATTCGCCGGAAAGGATATAGAAGAAGCGGCGTACAGAATATAAAAAAAAAGTTACATAAATTCCACAGGATGACACTTATCTTTTCCGAGCATAAGCGATATTATATCCTCGTCTTCACACGCCAAGTCTAAGTGGCGTTCCACTCTAAGAGGTGCTCCGTATTTCTTGTTGCTATCCCCTCGTCTTATCGTTCCTGTGGAAACAAGCGATTTGGACTCTCGTCAGAAGAATATTGGGAAAGTTGAACGCCTTTGTAACGTATGGCGGAGGAGTGAGGTATATTTAACGCGAACGAAATGGCCCTCTGGAGGCTGGAAATTCCGTTCCGTTCGGGCGAAGTTTCTTGTTGGTTAATACTTTAATGGAAATTGAGGCAATCCGCTTTAAAACAATATTTCGATTGCTTTCGCAACCGGTCTAATACTGTATCGGCGTATATCTGCTCCACTAAAGCTTACTGTTTTATATTTTTAACTTGTTTATCGTGAATAGGCAATTGCCCATGAGAGCTGACTTGATTAATACTATACTCATTGCCAGTGACGTGTGGATGGCCATCTAGATAAGGTGGTAAAGTGGTTTATAGGGCATCATCAACATAATACTCAGCTGTCATACTGCCTCGAATAAGGAAAAGTGCTGATAGGGCTACCATAGGCAATAGCCTCCCAAACCATTACTCAAATAGTCCTGTGTACATGCCTCTCAACAAACCCAACATCACGTCGCTTTCTACGCCGGTGTCGTACCCTTCTGCACTGGATCAAATAAGTCTCCATACAATCGATAAGATTTGCAATTTACACTTTTAACTTAGTTTATGCCATATATTATATATCGAGAAAAAATGTTGCAGAAGGTATTTAGGAAGTTCATAGGCACATGTTTTACACAAAAGCAACATTTTAATCTACCAATTACGTATAAAAGAAATATATATATATAATAAAATGATATAAATTCAAACACAAAAAAGTTTCCATACATGTCTAAATAAACACATGGTTTCCCGATTATAATTCGGGGGTTTATATTTTTGATAAATTTTAGTCCATTTCCAACTTTATAATGTCTAGAAAATAATAATTCACCACTACAGGTCTTGAAGCCCTTGGAGGGTGCTGGAACACACCGAGCCGCTGAGAAGTATTGTCCGGACGGTCACCCACCAACAACCGGTAGCGCATATTGCTGCTTGACTCGCAAGATTAGCAATAATGCACCCTTCCTTATCAGCGGGGCTGTCGTCCTTGAAAATTTTATTTAATTTAAATATTAACATTGGCCGCGTTCAGAATAAGTAATTGTTCACAAGCGGTTTAGGAACTGTTAACAATCGTCTCAAAAACACAACGCTACATCAATAAGCAGTCGCCATTTTGTGTAGCGGATACAGTTACTGATATGCAGTCTGAACGCGGCCATTGCACCGTGCGGTGGGATTTTTATTGTATTAAGATGAAGGTACCACAATCAATTCGAAAATTAATTGTTAGTTTAAGACAACATCAGGGGCAGTCGTTAGGAAAAATAGCAAAAACCATAAATAAATCTCATGCCACACTACAATACATGCTAAATAGATACAAAGAGTTACAAACATGTGAAAATAGACCACGTTCGAGTAAGCCCGCAAAACTAATGGAGAAAATCCAAAAATAAGTGCGCCTCTTCTGGCACAAATGTTAGAACATGAATATGGGCTATAAGTAGTACCTGAAGCGATAAGAAATATTATGCGAAACGCGGGTTTTCACGGGCGAGTTCCTAGGACCGTTTATTAGTAAAAAGAACAAGACGCTTCGAGTTTTCATGTAATCTGCACATGTGACGAACTGAAGGTACTCGGGCAGAAATATTTCGGGAGAGATCTATTGGAGCCTCGAAGGTTCTCAAGTTTCACTGGGAAAGATACTGGCTTTATAGAGACAACCAAGCTGCTCGAGTGGAAGTAGGAGACTTAATAGGGATGGTACAATGAGCACCTAGCTCAAGTGCCCACCCTAACTTAATGAATGAATGAATGAAGATGCTTCGTTTTGAATTTGCAAAAATGCATGTCAATAAACCTCTGTCATTTTGGAAGTCAGTAATATTCAGTGACGAATCGAAATTTAACGTTTTTGGATCAGATGGAAGAGTGATGGTTTACTATAAACTGACTGTATGGAGACTTTTTTGTATTTGAATTGATATCTGTTGATTATAAATGTTTTTTTATTTGTAATTAGTAGAATAAATGTTGCTTTGTACAAAATCTGTACCTGTGGATTTCCTAAATACTTTTTTGCAATATTTTCTTTCTCTATAGATATGACATTAACTAATTTAAAAGCGTAAATTGAAAGTCTTATCGAGTGTATGGAGACTTATTTGATCCAGTGTACGGTCATGGTGCATACCTAGACAGAATCGCGATTCATCGCTGAAGACGACATTATGCCATTTCTGTAGACTCTAGACAGATCTGTTCATAAATCTAACCTCCGTATGCCATTTGGCATTAAAGAGTAAACACTAATGACTTAAGATAAATAAAATAGGTGATACTGGGCAAAAATAGGATTTTAATAATTTAAAAAGTGTATTTCAAAATATTTTTTTTTGTATATCGTGCTGTGTGCTATCTCATAACATTACAATATACTCGTTTGCATACCTATTTTACGCACTACAAATTTTGAGGATGCTGAATAAAAAAAAAGACGGCTCAATAAAATGTTGGCTTACATCGTATCTAGCCAACAGCAAACAGATAGTTACAGTGGATGGCGTTGTCTCATTTGAACTTAGTGTGAAATCAGGGATGCCGCAAGACTGGATACTGGGGCCACTGCTTTTTCTACTGTTTGTCAACGATCTATCATGTGTAATTAATGGCGATAATGTTGTAATGTATTCAGATGATATTAGTTACTTACATGCAGCTACTAATATTGAGTAATTAAAGAAATATATTCAATGTATGCTTAACATATTTGTGGACTGGTTTACCGTTAATAATTTGAGAATACAGGGTGTATCAAATAAAAAAGTAAATTTTGCTTGGGTGTTAACTACACGACATATAAGAAGCACAACCCCACCGAAACCGGATTTCATCATTAAAAGAATAAAAAAAAGTAAAATTTAGAGCCAAGAATTCTTTAGTCCGGGCCTGATGCAAGGAAGCGTCATGTTAAGCACCCGCTAAACGTGGTATTATGTATAAATACATTGCACTCATTTAGTATTATTTTTAATGGTATGCCGTAATTTCATTTAACGTCATTCTGAATAAATAAAGGCCCTTGTAAAAATAGCAAACCTGAGGCATTTTAAATATCTGCTTTTTATAAAATAAACTTCCTTTTTTGTTAAGATCATTCTAACGGCAATCTACAAGTATTATTTTTAATATCCTGATAAGACGTTCGAGTTTCACCGGATATGCGACTTCAGTGTTACAAAAACGTAAATATTTTTCTTTTGCTTTGTCAAATCGAGAGTTAGTTGTTAATAAACGGTACCACATGAATCTGAGTTATTTCTTTTGGATTTAATCATATAACGCAAAATGAATTGAATCGAATTACACAGAAATAAATGTAGATACAGAAAATTTGCAAACACGCCTTTTTACTATGATGTCGCGCGAAAATGAATCTATACATTCATTCGCTTTTGCCGATGCATCAAGCTTCGATTTTCTTTATATGAAATCATGATGGTCCTGAAAAGGATCATTTTTTTTGAGACTGAAAGAATTTAAATAAAATGTTCGAACTGGCTTGCACTCCAAGCGGCGATCCACACAAAACTAACAGCGGTAATGGCTGAATGATAGTGGTATGTGGGGGTATACTCGGGACAGCATTTAGGTTGGGCACAGGTGCGGCTCTAGCCCACGGTATTTATAAAATATTTTTTTCTCGTTAATGCTTACAGATAGATCCCCTGTGCATTAAGACTTTTTGATTGTATATGATTACAGCTGCTACATATTATATTATATTTACCTCTATATCTGATACACCCTGTATACACATCGAGAAGACTGCTTTCATTATGTTTACTCCAAAAAGAAGGGATATTGACTGTAGCCAATTGCGAGTTGATAGGCATTCAATTGGACACGTTACTTCCATTAAGTTACTACCTATTGAGTATTTATGATTTGGGTTAGTCAACACACATTGATATTTTATGTCCTAAATTATTCCAAGCATGCTACGTCATCCAACGATTAATGGAAGTAACAAACATACATGTCACTAAAACGTATTACTACACTTGTTTCGAAACTTGGGTGAGGTACGATCTTATATCCTGGGGAGCCAATTCCCAAAGTATTCGCATTTTCTGCTTACAAAAGAGAGCTATTCGCATAATGTTGAGAGTACCACGTGGCCAGTCATGTTGCACTTTGTTTAAAAGTTTAGGTACTATGTCTTTACCGACCTTATTTATTTATAAAATACTAATAGTTATTAAAAACATCGAATCTAATTAAGTTCAAGTTAAAAAAAATTCTTCTCGAAAAATTATGCTATCGAGGAATTTGTGGAAATTTAATTAAGGTAGTTATCTTAGTATCATCATTTTTAGTTACTTGTTCTATTTTGTGTAATTTTTATTCACTGATTTTACATTATATATTACTCAAAAAGAGGCTCACGTGCGAAAACAAGTTTTCGAGAAAACAGCTGTTAAATTTTTTGGTATTTGTACTCTGCTTTCTCTTCATTTTCAGTAAATTTTAAGCCCATTTTTCATAGACCAGGTTACATATGTGCAATATATGAATTTAACTATAATAATGTGAAACAAAATAAGGATTTTCATAGTTACTTTACACACGCACAAGAAAAAACAGTACCCATCATTTAAGATAATCATACATGTCCAAACCAATTATGAACTGACAGATTAGAGATGGTTGCAAGTTGAGCTTGCAATTTTCAAATCAATAATATTTGTTTGTGCTTATACCAAAAAACGATATTTCTTACATAATATTCACTAGAATCTAACTTCCCCAGGGTTTGGAATCGAAACTCAATACGATACCTACACCGCCAATTCCAACAATAACAACTATTATATCAGAAAACCGTCGAAGAAGACCGACTATAAGGTGTTCCATAAGATACCGCCTTCGTCCATGCTACTGACATCATACGATCCCTTCTACAGTCCATTGTTGTCTCGTTTGGATTCCGTATTCCAGCAACTAGGATTGGGCGACCTCAAACATCCAGAAACGGAGAATTGCAGGGAGAGATTAGTGTGTATGATGTACGCTAATCCGGCTAAATACGCTCCATATAGTAACTTGGTTTCCGCACAGTTGAGTAGGTAAGATAGGTGGTAGACATTTGGCAGTTTTGTTGATTGTCTTTCGGGACGATGCCAAAAGTAATGGTGAGATTCTGTGCAAATCTATAGCGCCTGTAAGGTTATCTGTACATCTTATCAGTATTCATAACACATGCTTACAGTCTTACAGATAACCTTACACACACGACAGATATGCATAGAGATCTAACCATAAATTGCAAAGATGAAGAATTAAGGTTGGAATTTTTGGATTATTCTTCCAAAATCGTCTGTCACAATTTAAAAACTTCAAAACTATCTTATTTATGAATGATATATTTGTAAGGGGAAACTAATAAAATCTACTGTGTGATACAGGGTGTCCCACCAAATTGGGTCATTAGATTTTTTTTAACTTCTAATAAACTCTGAAACTTGCAGTGTAGTCATGGCCCACGATGGTCTATTTAAGGAAAATATTTTCAACTTTATAGCACTTTCGGTATACAGGGTGTTGATATCAACTTTCTTATTTCAAATGGAATGGTACAATTTTTATCGGTACAATGAATGTATCGAATCATTTGCAATTAGTTTACATCAGGGTTGCTTATCCCTAAACTTAACCGTTTTTGAGATTTGCTATTTTGTTGATTTTTGACGTTTGCACTGTTTCAAGTGAAATTAAATAGCTGCTGAGGTATCAGATATTTGGTGGTTCTACTAATGTCGATGTAAGTACAAAGACGTAGGTAGAAAGTGTTATGGCAATAATGACCGAATCACATACAGGGTGTTCGAAAACGCACCTCCAATGTGGATACCTTTAAACCGACAAATTTTTTTTATTTCAAATGGGACATGGTATTTTTTACTACAGCATTGAATGCAGCGTAAAATTATACATCGATTGACATTAGGGTTTGGTATACCTATTTTTGATAGTTTTTGAGATATTAGCATTTATTGCTTAAAATGTGACTAATTTCCAAGTTTCGAGTAAATAAAATATTTTTTCCTAAAAACACTCTGTATATTATTTTTTAGAATGATGCGTTAGCTTTTTTTTGCATAGTTTGATTTCCATACCTGAGATATTTATCATTGGAAGTTTTCTAATTATTAACAAATTTTATGTAATTGTAATTATAAAATATTAATAAGCCATAATTATTATGCGACAGCAAATTGCATGTTAATATTTTTACCTGCTTATTAAATACATCGAAAATAAGTCAAATTAAAAAAAAAACTAAGAAACTATTATTCTGAAAGAACACATTATTTTTCGAAGACTTTTAATAGTCTGTTCCTGATTTATGTTATCTGTCTGTATCGCTTAATACCTAGTTTAATACAAAAAGCCAAGAGACTGCATTGTTTTCGGAGACTGCATGTTAGATAGCTCCCCCTACGAAGAAAACACCTAGTCTAGTAAGTGAACAATATTTGAAATATGTATTATGGCTGTATTTAGGATATCTGCTTTAATTTCCCTTTGTATTTATTTTTTTTTGAGTTTTTTATTCATTGCAAATAAGTGTAGGTATCTAATCATTGATACATTCTTCATGAATGTAGAATAAGTCTAAAATGTTATTTGTATATGTAACTTTCAATGTTTTTCATATTTCTTTCGATTTACAATATTTTACTTGTTAGAAGAAAATGTGTGACGGAGTTGACAGCATTAGAATTACTATAAAAGATATGACTTTTAATACTGCATAGTTTATCACTGCGCAATTTGTAAATTATCAACAATGGATATCACTTGTTTGTTAGCACATTCATGGGCTATAATATCTAATAATAATTACGTTCTCTATGACTAAAAACACATTACTATTAGTAAGAAAGTAGTGAACGTAGATATCTGAAACATACATATTTAGATAGGTTAGGCAAATAATGTACAGAGTGTTTTGTAGGAAAAAACTCATTGGAATTTAGGCATATTTTTAGCAATTTTTTGCAAGAAATGCTAATACTTCAAAAACTCTTAAGAATAGGTATACCAAACCCTAATATCAATCGATGTAGAATTTTGCGCCACATTCAATGCTGTAGTAAAAAATACCATGTTCCATTTGAAAGAAAAAAGTTTTGTTAGCTTAAAGGTATCCACATTGGAGACGCGTTTTTTGACACCCTGTATATGATTCAGTGAATTATTGCTATAACAACTTATAGCTACGTCCTTGCATTTACATCGACTTTAGTAGAACCACCAAATCTCTGCTATCTCATGAAATATTTGATTTTATTTGAAAGAGTGCAAATGTCAAAGAATCAACGAAACTGAAAATATCTCAAAAACGGTCGACTTTAGGGATAGGGAACCTTCATATAAACTAGTTGCAAATGACTCGCCAAATTCATTAGACGGATAAAAATTATACCATTCCATTTAAAATAAGAAAGTTGATATCAACACCCTGTATACCGAAAGTGCTATAAGAGTTGAAAATATTTCCTTAAATAGATCACAGTAGGCCATGATACACTGCAAGTTTCAAAATCAAATTTCTACTAGAAGTTCAAAAAAAAGTTTAATGTCCCAGTTCGGTGGGACACCTGTACACAGGGTAATTTAATTTATAATGAAATAAATAATAAAAAGTACTACAATAACAGTAAAATTTCAGAATATGCCATACGTCAAATTAACCGCTAAAATTAAATAATAATTAGTATTTGATATACAAAGTATTCCACGTAAGTGTTCAATTAAAAGTTTATGATGTTCTATTATTTACTTATTATTAGATTTTGGCACCCAGTTATCTATGCGATGGAACTATAATGCAAAATATCTTAACCAAAAATAATCACTTCCGGTTGACGGAGATGGATGTCAACTTTCTTATTTTAAATAGAATGATATAATTTTTTATTCATTTTTGGATTCTACAACTATAAATACGTCAGTTTTCATTAGCTATTCCTATAGCTACATGTTGCCGTTTTTGAGTTGTTTAAGTTTTTCCTTTTTTTTAGTCATAATCATTGCATCATTGAGAAATTTATATCTCGGTTAATACTGCAAGTAGAGACTCCAAATTTGCTATGTTATGAATGTAGATATAACTCTAAGACACGGTAACGCACACTTTACATTCTAACATACAGGGTTTTCAAAACTGAGGAACAAAGTGACATATTTTCAAATGCAGAAAAGTCATTTTTTTTAAATAGAACACCCAGTATTTTAATTCGGAAGTAGGAAGTAAATATCACCCCCTATCACTTTATATGAGCATTCCCTATACCTATTTTTAATAGATTTTGAGATATGAACGACTTTTTGTTAAACAGACTAAGTAGCCCTATCTTTGCGTGTTTGTAGCTGGCTCTGAATGGGATTAGTGTCAAATTCATTGACTAACCAAAAGTGTTTATGTATATCATTGTAATTACACTTTCGTACAACGCAATATTAATAGAAATGACTATTCGAACAAACATTCTTGTATGGTTAATCAAAAATAATACATGAATTAGACGTGAATCCATTTCAGAGCCAGCTACAAACATTTAAAGATAGGGCTACCTAGTCTGTTCAACAAAAAGTCGCTAATATCTCAAAATCTATTAAAGATAGGTATAGGGAATGCTCATATAAAGTGATAGGGGATGATATTTACTTCTTAATTTCGAATTAAAATACTGGGTGTTCTATTTAAAAAAATTGAGTTTTCTGCATTTGAAAATATGTCACTTTGTTCCTCAGTTTTGAACAGCCTGTATGTTAGAATGTAAAGTGCGCTTATCGTTTCTTAGAGTAATATCTACATTCATAACATAGCAAATTTGGAGTCTCTGCTTGCAATATTAACCAAGATATTAATTTCTCAATTATCCAATGATTATGACTAAAAGAAAAAGAAAAACTTAAAATAACTCAAAAAACGGCAACATTAGCTATAGGAATAGCTAATGAAAACCGACGTATTTATAGTTGTAGAATCCAAAATGAATAAAAAAATAATATCATTCTATTTAAATAACAAAGTTGACATCCATTTCCGGCAACCGGAAGTGAATATTTTGGCTTAAGGTATTTTGCAGTTAATAGTTCCAATCGAACAGATACTGGTGGCAAACACTCAAAATAAGTAAATAATAGAACATCATAAATTTTTAATGAACCAGTTACGTGGAATAGCCTGTATTTGGTTGCCTGTTTTTTTTTTTTGGAAATAAACATCATATTTTGAGCTCCATGGATACACGAGCATGAAACGAGAAATTATTTTTCTCCTTCGTAAATGTAGTTTGTATTGCCTACGTGTTACAGAACTGTCCGCACATTTAGTTCCTTTACTGTACCTGTTGCATGTTTATTACTTAATTGACCATATTCCTAATCGTTTTATTACAAATAAACGTCGCATTTTTATTATTATTAGAAATTATAAGGGCGCATAACTTCCTAGAAACACCCTGTATAAATAACCAATCCAGATTCCGTTATAACTGTCGCGAAACTTTTGTCTGATCCATATACTACTTCCCCCCAGAAAAGTTAAATTCTCCAATTTCGTTTCTCCCTTCTCCGTAGGGAGCTGAACGAATTGAGGAAACCGACTTCGGACAATCCGGAGATATTGCGCTTCTTCAAGTACATGAAGGCCGCCAAGGACGGTCAAGACGGCGAAGAATGTCTAGCTCACGTCGGCTGTACGATGCTGTCCGCCCAAGACGAAAGTCCGGCGATGCTAACGACTTTTAAGGACATCAATAAGTTAGTGCAAGCCAGGAAACTCGGCAGTGTCTAGGCAACCGGACCCGTCGTGTCTCGAAGTTTGCTAGGGTAGTTATTTATTTGATACAATAATAGTTCCGATTTGAAGTTATTTATTTTATTTATTTATTTTGTATAGACGTTAAGTAGCTAACAGGTATTTGTTTTCTCTTTAACAAAAAACAAGTGTGACACAATGGAATTAAAAATACCAATTTGTGTGTTTGTGCATAAAAGTAAAATATAAGCGAATTGGCTAATTGAAACAAGACGTGTTTTTTTATATATGTAGGTGTATGTAAATGTAAATAAGTATTCAAAACTTACAGGATAGAAGCTGGATCTATTTATATTCATTTCCTGTTGATTGGAATTCCTCCAGTGGAGTTCTCTAAAACCTTATAATTGATAATACATCCGTGGAGTATATTTTTCGCACATAACCCTAAACGAATCTTAAATATACATCTGCTAATTATGAATGTTCAATCATTATATTACCTGGCATATTGAATGTTATAAATCCTTTTCCAAGTAGTTTTAAACGTTAAAAATAATTATAACAACTGCACAATATGCCCGGTTAACAATAAAGCGGGCTGTAACCAAATGAATTAGTAATCATTTGTTAGCCACTAACAAATTGTTAAGGGTAAAAGTGAAGTAACATAAACTTAACCATCTTGTATAATGTGAGTAATAGTTAACAACTGATTAATGGCTGTTGTAAAACTAGTTAACTGTAATTTACTAAAATTGTAGTTCAGTTGGTCCGATAGAGGGCCAACTTGAAACTTTGACGTTTTCACATAGAAAGTTCAGTAATTGAGTTTTTGCTATCTGGCTATGTCAAGTTTTTATAAAGATTATAACCAAAACGGATATATGGAATGATTAATCATCGTCCTCAAATGAAAAACTATTCGATATACTAGACAACATATATGAGAGACGTCATAGACCACGACTAGTCAGAGAAGAATCATGAAAAATATAAGAAAAAAAAAGGCAAATAAAATAAATGATTGGTCGTGTTGATTCGTTCCTTCATAAAGTTGTATAATGTAATAACTGCCTCTTTCATCCTTTACCCGTAGTACAATGACAATTAAATTCAGATGTCAATTTCTGCTCATACTTCGTTTTTTTTTGTTTTAATAGTACTCATCGGTTTTTTTTATTTTCAACAACTCCTTTATAATTTCAATGATCGCTAACAATGTGTGTTTCTCTTGCTACCGTAAATTTCTGGCTCTTCTCACGGCATCCTGCATTCCCTACGTCAATTATGATGCATAGTGTCAAATTTAGAGGATAATATTATGCAGAAATCAAAATGTTTGAAATTACACCCTACCTAGCCTCCATAATTATAAAAATGTAATTAATAATCACTAAACCGTATATATCTTTAAACTTACTGCTGCTATCTATCCAAATTAATTGATCTGATCAAATTAAATCAAAAATAAAAATCTGTCAAAATGTCAAATAGATTTTCGCGTCTAAGCTTCACATGTTCCGCCATCTATTGATGGCAATATGCACGGCAACTTTCGTGGACATCGGCACATTTCGGGTTTGGAAAATCTTAACAATGTGTAATACGGATAGGGTGGTTAAGTTAACAACTATTTAACAAAATTATCTCCTCAAACCTTATGTTACGATTTTTGTTCTGTTATCCTTGATTACCTTTGACAATGGGTAACTAATTGTTTATGTTACCGGGCATAAATCGCACCAAAATACCAAACGACGCTAACAAATCGCATGAAAATGTCAAAATGGCGTCAATAAACCAAACACATAACATGCGCACAAACGTGAGTGACCTGTGGAAAATAGCCTGACAGAAATGGAGCTATTTAATATATTTTCATTATCACCCTACATAGAAAACTAGTACAACATAAAAATACCCGAATTTGAAATCTTTTGCTATGTAAGTGGTCTCTTTGTCAAGTAACATTGAAACTAGTTAGCTTTTTTTTATCTAGTTTAATAATATGAACATGACAAAATATGACAGATTATAAATGAAACTAATTCTAACCTGCTACAACTCAAATCAATCAACCTACAACTAACCGTATTATTTTTATACCAGTTTTCTATGCAGTCGAAGGTACATATATAACACTTCAGAATATCATACCTTTTATAGTTCTCGGAAATGGCCATTGCGCATAATTAAACAAGCAAACAGTTCCAAAAAAACACCTAATTGTAATTGTAAGTAACAACAATAATTGACAACAAGAAATCTTGTTGTGGCGGAATTACAATCGTCCCATTTACTTAATTTTATTTATAAACCTTTTTTTGTATTAGTTTGTGGTTTTCAGATTAATTTTAACTTCAATTCATCCAGATAATTCTAATGTGTGCATTTTCTTCTGTGAATTTCGGACCTGTCAGCGCCATCTAGTTTCAATATTGGTAATTCTTGCTTCAATTTTATTAAACCTTTTTGTATTAGTCGTAATTTCACAGTAATCTCAACGAATATTATATTTTTTTTCATTGTTCGAATATTCATCTCATAATATCCTGTTTTCATGAGTTGATCAATTATTGGTGTATCAACCTGAATTGATTCACGTATTCAGTCGCTTCCGCCGCTCAGTTCGCTGGGACGGGTACGAGCTGCATGAATAGCTGTACAAAAGTTTTCGCTTCGTTAAAATTTTAGTTTTAGTATGGCAAGATCTTCCACGCGAAGAATCTTAGGTTAAAGTTTCGCATTTTGTTTACCGGACAAAGAAAATTCCGTTGAAGCCTGTTCCTACAAAGGGTTTTTGTTTAGTCGCGTTAGCCGGTGTTATGCAGGCGCCATTTTGGGTAGTTGGAACTACTAGTCCTAAAATTACGTTGTATTACCGAACCACCTAGTTAGAAAGACTGTTTTCCTAAACACCGCCCAAAATCCTGGAAGTTCCGAATACCAACGCAGGCAGACCGGCCATAGTTTACCGAAGCAAGTAATAACAACAATGCGATACCGTAGAACACCGGCCATTTTCGGATCTATACAAGCTAACTTCTGAATCAAGGTAAGTGTTTTTTTATCATTTTCTTATAGCCATAACATAAAAGTCGCCAGAATAAACAATATAATCTTATTATTTTTATTAGTTCGGAATTAATAATTTAGAGGAACTTGATAAATTTTTAAATGTACTTTTTCAATAGAAAGCTTCTGTAAATATAAACATCGTTAATTTTATTTATCTACCATTTTCAGCATAATTAATTATAGAGTTATACTTTTTTTTTCGTAATCTAAGCAAACCATAATTACATTAAACCTGATGCAAGGTCGTTGTCTTCGACCTTGACCTACGCAATAGATAGACAGCGGATCGATCTGCTTTGATTTGAATATAAGATAATTCCAGTTTAGCATAAATTCAAAACTTTTATTAAAATACATAACTGATTTCTGTAATCGATCAGAGAGGAAACAACGGGCAAAGGGCAACAGGAAGAGTGCCTATAACGATCATGGCTACATATATCATTTAAAAATTATCAATTTTTTACTCTCTTTGTCAAAATAAATTTAAACAATTATATATTTCTGAAATAATAAATAAATTATGTATAATCGATATTAAAAATAAAATACAGAGTGTTCATTTAAACGACCATAAGTTCGACCTATTATCGAAAAGTATTGCACTCAGAAAAAAAAATCACTAAATATGCCATTGGATTCTATGTAAAAAACTAGATTAAACACCATTTTTACTTTTTCGTTAACTTCTATAAGATGAATAAGGATTCCGAAAAATTGAAATTTTTCAATTCATTCTATATTGACAACTAAGCCTTGGAAAAATATGCTGCATCTAATGTTGAACAAAAAAGTAGGAAACTGTTACAAAATCCACAACTCTCTATCCTTATTAATAACTGATTATGAGATAGATACTCTGCCAAAGTGTCTGAAATGGATCACCCTGTACTTTATTACAAATTGTTGAAGAGAAAAACTGTAATTAATTGCATTTTTATATAATATGACAATATCAATTTCCAACGTTAAAGCAATCTGGCAATTCCTGAAATGTCCCAATAAAAATCACCAATAAAAATATCAATCGAAAACACAAAGATACAAAACACCGTGCAAATATATTAATCTGCAGGTCATTCAACCTTTAGTGCTTTACGCTGATACTAGAAAAAAAGCCCTTGTGTTGTTCGTTTTAAATCTCAAATTCAACATCGAGTTTCTAAAACTTCCACACAACTGTATCACTTTATTGTAGCTAATTTTCTTTACATCTAACGGTTGGGTTCTCCGATAGAAGTTGAGAAAATTTAGAAGATTTCTTTTGTCTTTTTGTATAGATTTTCTTGTTACGCACACTATGCCTTGTGAATATAGAATTTTTCGCTGTGTCTGAAGTTTAAAAGGTTTCGCTGAAGATTTTTGAATACCTACAAGGTATTCCTAATTTACCTTTTGTTTACTATAGAAGCCAAAAAAAATCACAACAACAAAATGAATTGATGAAATTAAATTACGTGTCTGGAAGTTATATAGATCTTTCATTAGCAAATGATTTGTTTTGACTGCTATGATTACCTACAGTTTCTAGCATACAATATTTAGGTTAATTAACACAGAATTTAGGCTGTAGGTGGTTGAGTTGTTCCTCGATTTACTTCGGCTTTTGATATTGTCTACTTTGAATTCTTTGAATAACTAACTGTTCAAACATCCAGGAAAGACATTTCAATGGTCAATTATTTTCCGTGCGAGAGAAGTATGAGTGTCAGAGTAAACAATACAACATCTTTTCGGTGTGCGATTCAGCGTGGTGTACCGCAGGGATCAGTGTTTGGACCGCAATTGTTTTCGGTGCTCATTAATGACTTGCCAAACTATGTTAATCCTAATGCTGATGATAATTCGATGTAAAACGAATATTATGATTAGTTTCTAACATAAAACCCAACGATTCTTGTAGGGGAAGAGATATTAGGGAGGGGAAGCGAGAAGCCGCACAGAGAATTTATTCTACAGGCACAAAATTAATAATTCTCATTTCGTGGACAGGTGTTTTAAATAGGGAATAAAATTTCTTGGGGTGGTAGATCATGATAATCCGAACAAAAAAGCCTTAATAAACTTTTTTGTAACTCGAGTTGTTACTGAGAAAAATCGAAATTAACAAACTAAAATTATTCGCATTATTGGAATTATAACTAATAGTGGTTAAAAATGCCTGCTTTAGCGGCGATGACTCATGTCAACAGTTGTTATTATAAATTCCAAATAGAATCGATGTAAGAGTGAGACAATTGTAGGTTGTAAATTAATACCTTTTTTCCAGTATCGGTGCGAGTTAAAAAAAAGTTTATTAAGGATTTTTTGTTTGGAATTTCATGCTCTAACGCCGTATCGATTTTTTTCCTCTATTTTAAAACCAACCCATATAAGTAAAAAAAAATTATATTATTTTGGCGTAATATATTTTTCCTTTCAATTCCGTGCTGCCTCATAAATTCTACTATTGTTCATGCAACCAATCACAATAAACCTAAAGCGATCGGGGGCAGCAGGGTACGTACAACATTTGCTTTTCGATCTTCAAATCATATAAGAATGATTAGGCTTAACTAATTAATTTGAAATAATAATTTCGTCCTAAACTAAGAAAAAAAAAAAAAACTTTGTTTCAGCCAAGAGTAATTATTATTGTATTGAGCTTAGTAATTCTGCAAACAATAGGAAAACATATTAAAGAAATAGTCTCAAGAAAAATGACTGTCTTACTATTATGAATATTTCTCTAATGTATACAGTAAAGGCGCTAAGATATGAGAAAAACTCAATAATATCTTTATATCTTTTTAACTTTTTTAGATTTCGAAATCTACACCGCTGTGCTGTGCTAACAGAAATATACTAATGAAAATATATATTGCTATGTGTTAATTTAACTTATACGTTGTCACTTTGACACATACTTTAATTCTAATTTTATAATCATTATATATAAAAAAAAAGCAATACACGTTTTAGAGGTTTTAAAATATACATTAATTCCCAACACCAGAAATATTACATAGAGATTTTGTAAAATACATTTATAAATATTTTCGTGAGAGTTTTTGAATAATATTTTCATATTTTTTCTAAATATAGATAAATATCAATTAAAAATATGTATTCCATATTTTTAAATTAATGCAAGCGCTATATTTTTTCTAAAATATTTATATGAAAATTGAGATTTTTTATGCAATCTATTTAATTTGTCAAAATGAACTAAAATTATTCTTGGTTATTTAGAATGTATAACGTCGATAACGAAAAGTTGAAACTTACATGAGTTGTCTAAAAGGCAAGAACTTGTTTTTTCACACTCACCCATACAAGTTAATAATCAATAATTCTGGCATCTTTTAAGGCATACGGAAGGTTTATCAAATTAATCACTATTTTTTAATTAAAGTGTTCTAAATAAAAAACAAACGTATTTGTTATCATTTTATTTGAATAAGCCAATAAAAATGAAAAATACTTATTTTTAAGTCTAGCCTTGGCTGGTGCCAGATATGAAAAAAGCCCTATGGCTTTTTTCATATCTTCGGTAGTGGCGCTCTCATGGCATTTCCTTGTGGCCTCTAAAACAATGCCAATTGTATTAGATCATACCATGAATAAAACATCGTACAACATTATCAAAACCTACTAATACATTTGGAGCATTTACAATAATTGGAGTGGTAGCTACATTCTAATACTTATTTTTACGTTATTTCATAGTATTTGAAAACATTCTACGTACAAACAATAAAACAACACAGCGTATTCTAACCTCTATTTGAGGTTATGACACTTATCTACCGAGATGAATCTCTTAAGCAAATCAACTAGAAAGTTATCTGGTAGATGCAGTACATATATGATGCATAAAATTCCTACAATTATATTATTAAACGATTTTTGTACGTAGCGATATTGAGCATTCCAATTATCTTATAAATGCCATGACATGTTCAAAGTTTTGCTTACCTCGTAGTCACCACAACAACTAAAACACACCCCGCAACAATTAATTACACAGTTAACCCTAATCTGCCCTAATCGTATACTATTATAAACTATAACATGTAACGGACAAACGAATGAAAACGTTGACGATACGCACGTGCGCGTATGCATTCTATATACCTAATCCATAGACGCATAAACAAAGTTAAATCATATAACATCGGCACCGTAATGAATAGAGGTGTTGTGTTGACGTTCGCAACTTACAAATATTACAAATAATATAATACAAAACGCAGATATATTAATAGAAAAGTTACAGCGCTCAACTTAGATACTAATTAAATCATATTAGATATATATTATCTAATTTAATCTTGAAACTATCATTTTAATAGAGTACATCCTACTTAATATGTATGCATATTTACCCATTTTATATTATTCGTCCTACGCACCAAATGTACAAAAGCAAAAATTCAATCTTTTTTTCTTATATGAAATAAATATTTACAGAAATACAAAGCAAAATATTCTTGCAGAATTATGAAAAATATATTGAGAAAACATTTGCAATAAAATATTATTAATGCTACATAACATATATATTTTTAAATGTTTTCCTAATATATTTACATATTATTATTAATATAACTAATATTCAAGAAAGATTTAATATTTTTTAAATATTTATAAAATATGAAATAAATATAGTTGGTCACTGGGGTTAGTTTAGTTTAGTTTATTTTATTTTAATATTGTTTGGGCCAGTAACACTGGCACTGTGTCAAAATACAAATGTAAAATACAATAAACAAGATTTTAGAAATAAATAATTTACAGAAAAACAAATAGAACAAACAAAAACGACAAAAAATGTGTATACTCAAGAACAAAAATATTCATTAATGGAGTAATAAGATTTTTTTATTAGGAGCGCTCTAACCTGTTTTTTAAATTGTTTAATGCAGTCTGTGCTAGTTATTGTATGTGGCAAAATGTACAAAAATTAAATTACACAAATTATATAAATATTCTAACTCAGTTTTAATTTTATTTACACTGAGAATACTTTCCTTGACTTTAAAAAAAATAATTAACTTCTTATTTGAATGTTTGCAGACTTTTTGAACACACTGTACATTTATTATCTTCCTTGTACGCAGTGGGAATTAGCAAAAAGCTCCTGAATGGCACGAGTATGTATTTATTAATGTTACGATATTTAATATTAGTACGCATAAATCGTACAAGATATTATTGGTTAATCATTGTATAACAAACTGTCGATGACTCATGTAGTCACATAAGAAAGGGTTTTGCCCAAGTGGAATGAACTCACCCGGACTTGGCTTCTACGCAACTTTCTCCGCTATTTTTACACGGTTAGGATGCATCCACAAAACTTTCTCTCAGCATCTGAAAGACCCCTCTGATATTCCGGACAAACGAACTTAGTTCGTCAAAGTTATGCTTTTACGATTACTGGAAGCGATGTTGGAGAAGTTTATTCAAGACTATGTAGGTAATTTTATCGATTGAAAGTTTTGGCATAGCTCGGCTTAACATATGTAAGCAACCTACGCATACTTTACGATATGTTAGATATTAATGATAGATGACCGAAAAAGTGATAAATTTTTAAAAAATAAGATATAACATATTTTAGTGCTAAAATCATTAATTTCCAAGATATCTTTGATTTTCTAAAAATTATGTCGTTTGCACTGTTTGAGAAAAACGATTGTAATTTAATTACCACTTACAATAATTGAATCAAATTTTGAAATATCTTAGTACGGACCATAATTGTATTTTAATATACTGTACTATAACTCAGTCAAAAATCTTACTTTTTTTTTTAAATAGAACATCCTGTATACAGGGTGTTTCAGATATAGAGGTAAATATAATAATATGTAGCAGCTGTAATCATATACAATCAAAAAGTCTTAATGCACAGAGGGTCTATCTGTAAGCATTAACGAGAAAAAAAATATTTTATAAATGCCGTGGGCTAGAGCCGCACCTGTGCCCAACCTAAATGCTGTCCCGAGTATACCCCCACATACCACTATCATTCAGCCATTACCGATGTTAGTTTTGTGTGGATCGCCGCTTGGAGTGCAAGCCACTTCGAACATTTTATTTAAATTCTTTCAGTCTCGAAAAAACGATCCTTTTCAGGACCATCATGATTTCATATAAAGAAAATCAAAGCTTGATGCATCGGCCAAAGCGCGGGAATGTATAGATTCGTTTTCGCGCGTCATCATAGTAAAAAGGCGTGTTGCAAATTTTTTGTATCTACATTTATTTCTGCGTAATTCGATTCAATTCATTTTGCGTTATATGATTAAATAAATCCAAAGAAATAACTCAGATTCATGTGGTACCGTTTATTAACAACTAACTCTCGATTCGACAAAGCAAAGGAAAAATATTTACGTTTTTTGTAACTACTGAAGTCGCATATCCGATGAAACTCGAACGTCTTATCAGGATATTAAAAATAATACTTTGTAGATTTACGTAGAATGCTCTTAGCAAAAAAGGAATATTTATGTTATAAAAAGAAGAAATTTAAAATGCCTCAGTTTTGCTATTTTTACAAGGGCCTTTATTTATTCAGTATGACGTTAAATGAACTTACGGCATACCATTAAGAATAATACTAAATGAGTGCAATGTATTTACACATAATACCACGTTTAGCGGGTGCTTAACATGACGTTTTCTTGCATCAGGCCCGAGTAAAGAATTTTGGCTTAAATTTTACTTTTTTTTATTTTTTAATGATGAAATCCGGTTTCGGTGGTTGTGCTTTATATGTCGTGTAGTTAACACCCAAGCAAAATTTACTTTTTTATTTGATACACCCTGTATGTTTGCATCATTGAATTCCTATTAACAAGTGCTTTGATTTTTATTAAACATACTCACCGGTATGAAGTTAGTAATAGATTTCAGCATTAGAATCTTGGATACAAATATGGGCTTAAAATAACATATGATACTTTGACAGTTAACGATGAAATATTCGTCCGTAACAAGGACTTTTATAACAATATGCAGACTCGATGTTTTAATGACTACTCTGTTCCTAAGCACTCTTCTAAATGGTCCCAGATATAGAGCAATTCAAGCCTTTAATGCATCACCCACTAACCTTAACGCCATTTCTCGGGATATCACTAAATTCAATCATAAATTGAAGCAATTTATGACTTTTACAACAGCTTTGAAGCTTTACTTTCATCATTTTAAAAAAATACATTACATTTTATAAACAATAATATTGTCTGTGATTGCAGTATCCCCAGTGACCAACTATATTTATTTCATATTTTATAAATATTTAAAAAATATTAAATCTTTCTTGAATATTAGTTATATTAATATAATATAAATATATTAAAAATTAATATTAGGAAAACATTTAAAAAATATATATGTTATGCATTAATAATATTTTATTGCAAATATTTTAGCAATATATTTTTCATAACTCTGCAAGAATATTTTGCTTTGTAGTTCTGTAAATATTTATTTCATATAAAAAAAAAGATTGAATTTTTGCTTTTGTACATTTGGTGCGTAGGACGAATAATATAAAATGGGTAAAATATTCATACATATTAAGTAGGTATGTACCTATTTAAAATGATAGTTTAAAGATTAAATTAGATAATATATATCTAATATGATTTAATTAGTATCTAAGTTGAGCGCTGTAACTTTTCTATTAATATATCTGCGTTTTGTATTATATTATTTGTAAGTTGCGAACGTCAACACAACACCTCTATTCATTACGGTGCCGGTGTTATATGATTTAGTATTGTTTATGCGTCTATGGATTAGGTACATAGAATGCGTACGCGCACGTGCGTATCATCAACGTTTTCATTCGTTTGTCCGTTACATGTTATAGTTTATAATAGTATACGATTAGGGCAGATTAGGGTTAACTGTGTAATTAATTGTTGCGGGGTGTGTTTTAGTTTTTGTGGTGACTACGAGGTAAGCAAAACTTTGAACATGTCATGGCATTTATAAGATAATTGGAATGCTCTATGTACAGAAATCATTTAATAATATAATTGTAGGAATTTTATGCATCATATATGTACTGCATCTACCAGATAAATTCCTAGCTGATTTGCTTAAGAGATTCATCTCGGTAGATAAGCGTCATAACCTCAAATAGAGGTTAGAATACGTTGTGTTGTTTTATTGTTTGTACATAGAATATTTTCAAATATTATGAAATAAAGTAAAAATAAGTATCGTAAGTATTAGAATGTAGCTACCACTCCAATTATTGTAAATGCTCCAAATGTATTAGTAGGTGTTGATAATGTTGTACAATGTTTTATTCATGGTATGATCTAATACAATTGGCATTGTTTTAGAGGCCACAAGGAAACGCCATGAGAGCGCCACTACCGAAGATATGAAAAAAGCCATAGGGTTGTACCTGGCACCAGCCAAGGCTAGACTTAAAAATGAGTATTTTCATTTTTATTGGCTTATTCAAATAAAATGATAATAAATACATTTGTTTTTTATTTAGAACACTTCAATTAAAAAATAGTGATTAATTCGATAAACATTCAGTATGCCTTAAAAGATGCCCGGATTATTGATTATTAACTTGTAT
The DNA here is from genome assembly GCA_004143645.1 of Protaetia brevitarsis. Lineage (NCBI taxonomy): Eukaryota > Metazoa > Arthropoda > Insecta > Coleoptera > Scarabaeidae > Protaetia > Protaetia brevitarsis. The sequence goes on from RXPK01003779.1 coordinate 36,932, forward strand.
GGTGAGAGTGTGAAAAAACAAGTTCTTGCCTTTTAGACAACTCTATGTATGTTTCAACTTTTCGTATCGACGTTATACATTCTAAATAACCAAGAACAATTTTATTCATTTTGACAAATTAAATAGATTGTATAAAAATTCTTTCATATAAATATTTTACAATATTTTTAGAAAAATATTGCGCTTACATTAATTTTAAAATATGGAATAAATATTTTATCTATATTTAGAAAAAAATATGAAAAATATATTCAAAAACCTCTCACGAAAAATATTTATAAAATATATTTTTAAAAATATCTATGTAATATTTCTGGCTGTTAGGGATTGCTAAAATAACCATGAGAATCGACGTAAACACACAATGTCAAAATCACGAGAGCATTGACCCCTAAACCACCGCTGAATAGCATCGACTATCCCACTGCTGCAGAGAACGTATAAACCATATTAAGCAGGCAATGAACTTGAGAGGCAGCGCAGAAGTAATCTTTTTCAAGTCTAAGTCCGGTTTGCGGTAATCACTTTCTCTCGCTGTTATATAGCTTAAGACCGGCAAATACGTTATCATTACACAATCCTGGAATATCCACCCGAATCCATTGCGATACAACGCCTTCCAAATATAAAACTGCCCCCGCAAACGCAAGGAATGCATTCGATCCGCAACAGACACGATGTAAACTTCGTTTACGCTTAACATAGTGGTCCTGTTTGGTACGTTTACGGCTGACGAGTCACGTATATAATCTAGTCTTTTGCTGCGACGACATAAGAATTATACAGTTAAGTGACCTACCTGACCGCCCACGAAAAGGATTCATACGTGCGAAGATTCGCTTAGAACAGTTGTTTCGCCTGCTATTCGGAAATAATAATTATCGCCTGTCGATTTTCACGATATTCGCTTGTCGATAATGTTAGAGCTCGCTAAGTGGTTGTTTTTGACGACGGCAGTGTCATTGGTGGCGCTACAGTCGTACGGACAAAATAATCTACTTCTGCAGAACGACAATGGACAAGGTATGTGTTAATTTTTGGTTTATATATTTGTGTTTATATTTTTTTTTACCTTGCAAACTTTGTACATATAAATGTTATATGAACAATTGATTAGCGGGATTAACTCTTCAATTGAAAAACTATTAACACATTATTTAGCTCATTCAAAAGTGAACTTTTAAAGGATTTGTATGCCTGATGCAGATTCTTTGGATCTATTATTGTATTGGTACAAGAATTAGTGACTGCAATTTTTGACTATTGAATGCGAAGTTTGCTTATTTATTTGTTATACAATACAGGCTGTTTACGCTCTTGTGATTTTATTTTTAAAGGGTGATTAAACAACTTAAAATAAGGTCATTACTAACGTAAAAATACCTTTAACAAAACATGCATAATAAATAATAAGTTAATGTAAAAAAGATGTAGTTTTTTGTTTTTGATTATTATTTTTAAGAGGCGATTAAACACCTTAAAAAAAAGGTTGTTAACATTAAAACGATTAATCAAAATAAATATAAACAATAGGTTATTTATGATTTTTTTACTAATAAAGGATTTTCGCGAACTGTAAATCTAGGATTCTAATGAAACTTCGTCAGTTTCTAGACCCCATGGAGTGTTACTCAAGGACACTTTCTGTTAGTGCCTAACTTCAACTTTAAGGGGTGCAATTTGACTTTGAAATCCGCTCTAAATTTCGTTTATTCAAAATAACTTGTAAACGGTGAGAGATTGGAAAAAGGCTTCAATGGAGGACTTGCAGCGTTTATGTACTTAATCCTTTCGGTTGATATAACTATTTATAAACAGGGTGTTAAAATAAGCAGGGAATGAGAGATGTTGTGATTTGGCGTTTAATGCCTGGTATAATTTTGCACTGGCTTTCAAAAGAAATATGAAAAAAAAGCACATAATTTTGTGAACACCCTGTATAATTATGTACAATTATTTAATTCTGGTCCATATACAGTATTCGAAGCCAAATAGAGTGATTATAACCGATTTCTGCAATTCGATCAAATAATCTCAACAGATGTCTTTCCGTGCTTATTGTAACACCCTGTATATAAATAGCTTTATCAACCGAAAAGACTACATAAACGCTGCAAATCCTCCATTGAAATTTTTTTTTATATCTTGAAAGCGGGTATAAACACAAATGTAGATAATTATCGTCCTATATCTATTTTAAATACGTTTTCGAAAGTTATTGAAAAGTTAGTTGCAACTCGACTAATACATTTCTTAGATAAATGTAATCTACTTAATAACGTACAGTTTGGTTTTAGGAAAGGTAGATCTACCAGTTTAGCTATCCTAAATTTTTTAAATGCTCTTTACAATCATTTAGATGACGGTAAAACGTGTGTAGGCTGTTATCTTGACCTAAGCAAAGCTTTTGACCTGGTGGACCATGACATTCTTCAGTCATACGACTGGTTTGCAAGTTATTTATGTAATAGAACACATTATGTTGAAATAAATTATGCAAAATCATGTTTTTTACCAGTAAAACAAGGTGTGCCGCAAGGAAGTGTGCTTGGTCCTCTGCTTTATATTCTGTATGTCAATGACGTGCCTCTGTCTGATGCTGCGATGTTTGCGGACGATACATCAATGCTCGTTAGTGCAAAGAATCCAAAGGAAATTAGCAGAGAGGCAAATAGTAAATTATGTGATATAAACAATTACTTTCAAGAAAATAATTTGTATTTGAATAGTAAAAAGACAGTATTCATCGAATTTAAAACAACAAATACTGAAAAAGTTTATGCTCATTATATTAAGGTCAATGGTAATAGTATAGAGCAAGTTAATTGCACAAAATTTTTAGGAATAATGATTGATTCTAGGTGTAACTGGAAAAACCACATTGACGCACTAAGTAGTAAGCTAGCCAAAGTTTGTTATGTTTTATCTCGGCTTAAAAATGAAGTGAATTTTGATACGCTGAAAATGTATTACTTTGCCCACTTTCACTCGTTAATGTCCTACGGGATTGTCGCTTGGGGAGCTTCTTCTGAAGTGGATCGAGTATTTAAGCTGCAAAAGAGGGCAATGCGACCTGACGTGTCCTATGCTCAACTTGAGTCCACTGGATAAAATAAATTATTATTATTATTATTATTATTATCATCGTTTAAAAGTTATTTTGGATAAACGAAATTTGAGGCGGATTTCAAAGTCAAATTGAGCCCCCTAAAGTTGAAGTTCCACAGCAACAGAAAGGTTTCATTAGAATCCGCAATTTCATCCCTCTTGAAAATAAAATATATAAGGTCGCTTTACAGTTCGCACTTTTTTGTATTGCGTGCAATAAAATTGCGCGCAATGAAATATTAGGGCAAGTTCTATTCCGTGCAATACCAATAAAATTGCACACAGCTGATCGAAATCCATTGATTGCGCATGCACTATTTGTATTGCACGCAATAACAAAAATTGCGTACTATAAAGCGGCCTATAAAACCGTAAACACCCTGTACATAAGCTGAAGATCATATTTGATGTGGTTGCTACTAAATATATATATATTTTTTTCAACAATTGTCTATTTGGGAAAAAATATTTTTCTAATGTATATTCTCTTAAGTAACTTTTCGTTTTCTTTTAATCATCATCATTTTCTTATTTTTTACTAGCTTCATATTCAGTTTTTATACTACCAGAAATTTTTTTTTTTTTTTTTCAATTTTCAACCATGAAAGTTATAATTTTGAATATTTCGTCAGTTACCATTCATTAGTCTGAAAAATGACTTCACACAACGAAGCAAAAGGCAAACAATATATTTATAATTACACTTTTTGTACATCGAACCAAAATACAAAAAAAAATAACGAATACAAGGTATTTTAGAATTCCAACCAGCAGCCACATCATAACATTCTTTCCTGGGATTTGATAGAAACATGTATTTCTACTAATTTACTATCGAAATGACCTCTACCATTAATACAATTTTCAACATTTTATTATGGAAGTCACATACATCTATGTTCATCACGCATAACACTAATATTACATCAAGATAACAAACCCTTTTAATTATGATAGGTGGCGCACGGGACCATGTAAATATGTAAATGAAGAATCCGGTTAAATTAGCACTTAGAGCAAAAAACAGTAATTAAAAAAAGAGCGTTTTTCACGAAATCAAGTTGGTGGACTGGTTGACAAATTAGTTAATTAATTACATACCTCCCTGATGAAAAAAAGAAGGGATTTAAACAGAAATTCGTTCGTTATAATTTATTAATAACAAGAATATTCATCACTTTCGTTAACCGTTTTTCAAGTGCAATACAGGGTGTATCAAATAAAAAAGTAAATTTTGCTTGGGTGTTAACTACACGACATATAAAGCACAAACCCGCCGAAACCGGATTTCATCATTAAAAAATAAAAAATAGTAAAATTTAGAGCCAAATTCTTTAGTCCGGGCCTGATGCAAGGAAACGTCATATTAAGCACCCGCTAGACGTGGTATTATGTATAAATACATTGCACTCATTTAGTATTATTCTTAATGGTAAGGGCGTAAGTTCATTTAACGTCATTCTGAATAAATAAAGGCCCTTGTAAAAATAGCACAACTGAGGCATTTTAAATTTCTTCTTTTTATAAAATAAACATTCCTTTTTTGTTAAGAGCATTCTTCGTAAGTCTACAAAGTATTATTTTTAATATCGCGGTAAGATGTTCTAGTTTCACCGGATATGCGACTTCAGTAGTTACAAAAAACGTAAATATTTTTCTTTTGCTTTGTCGAATCGAGAGTTAATTGTTAATAAACGGTACCACATGAATCTAAGTTATTTCTTTTGGATTTATTTAATCATATAACGCAAAATGAATTGAATCGAATTACACAGAAATAAATGTAGATACAGAAAATTTGCAAACACGCTTTTTTACTATGATATCGCGCGAAAATAAATCTATATATTGATTGGCGGTTTCGAACGTCGGAGTTGAAACACGTGTGTCGATTAGTGCTGAATTTATCGTAATTTTTTTATGGTTAAATTGGTGTGTGCTGTGTTTGTGCGTCACCAGTTTATTCCGGCAGGACCGGGGCCCATTTTAAGATAAGAAATTCCATTTTATTTTATTAATTAAGGATTTTGTTTTTTGTTCCCCTCGTTTCTATTTTTCACTTGCTAGTTTTCTTGCGGCTCCAGTCCTGCGCGCTTGCTTGCCTTCTGCAGGCTAGCGCGTGGGAGAATTTTTCGGTGGGGGCGTCAGTGTCATTGCTGCGCCTCCGTGGCGGATTGTCTTTAGCGGTCTGTTGGTGCCGGTGATGGCATCTAATGCCGGCCACAGTACTTCTGATGACGGAGGTAATGTGGAGAGTTTCAATCATAGGTTAGGAGAAAATTTACTGAATATGGATAAAACTGTAATAAGAAAACCTCGTTCTTTTGCTGACGTTGTACATAATTACAAATTTCCGGATAGGAATCAAGCTATTGTATTCGATGCTATTGAAAACACACAAAAAAATTGTTATGTTATTGGAGTAGGAACAATTATAGGCCCTCGTAATATTTTATTCGCGTCTAGAATTTCTAACAATAGAATATGCATATACCTTACATCTAAAGATCTAGCGGATAAATTTGTCACAGAGTTCAAAGGAATAACTTTAAATAACTCTTTTATACCGGCCCGACTACTGGGTGTCACCCGCCAAACGCGTAATTATGTCTAATGTTTCTCCGTGTATTCCACACCATATTATCGAAGAAGCACTTAAACAAGAAGGATTTAATACAGCATCGGCTATTACATTTATTAAAGCCGGAGTTAACCACCCGGATTATACGCACATCTTAAGCTTTCGCCGTCAAGTTTATATTAACTTAAGGTCAGACGATAAGTTACCGGACTCCTTGCTAATTAAATGTAATGAAAACACCTTTAGAATTTTTTTATCAATGGATGAATTGAAATGTTACGTTTGTAAAAAAGTGGGTCACATTGCCAAAAAGTGTCCCACGTTCAATAATGCTACTGAAGTAATCACTACTGTGGATGTGCACTTTAATCCGGATTCGGTGGAGGTGCAGTCTGGTTTAGATAATACTGAAGAAACGGGTAATGACGCGGAAATTGAGGGCGTACACTCAGGACTGAGTTCGGTAAAGATATTACCTATACCAGCTACTGCAAAAGAAACTTATAATAAAACGCAGTCTATAGATAGTAGGTCGTCAGATTCGAAGAAAAGAGCTGCTTCTCACTCCGCGACCTTGATGAAATTAGTATTGTGCAAGAAACAAACTTCAGTCATATAGGAAAACCAGACGATTTGAATTTTCAGCCTCCTCCCCTAAATTTTACGGGAATGAGAAAGCTGAAAAGACCAAAACAGGATATAGTCAAATCAGACAGTGAGGTTTTCCCTGAGTTTAAAGAAATTTTTGTAGACAAAGATATTAATTATGATTTATTTTGTAAATTCCTTGATGAATCGAAAGGGAAGCATGATGTTGTAGCTGTTGCAAAGCACCTGAATTTTAATTGTGACACCTTGCTCAGGCTATTAATTGAATGTATACATAAAGTTAAGACAAATTCATTAAGGTCACGTTTAAAACGTATAGTAAAAAAACTTAAATCTGATGGAGACTTACATTCCACTCTCTCGCAGGGTTATGCTTCTGACTTTAGTTTATCGCAAGATTATTCAGATCAATCGGAAGGTTAAATTGCCCGTACGTTGTTTTTTCCCCCCCTTTTTTTTACTTTCATCTTCAACTCTCTACGCAATGTGAATAATTTAAATATTATACAATGGAACACACAGTCAGCAACAGCTAAAAGAATCAATTTAGAATACATTATGACAAAATACCACGCGCATATAATAGTCTTAAGTGAAACTTGGTACAAACCACATCAAAATGTTACGTTTAAATATTTTAATGTTATCAGAGAGGATCGTGCGGACGGCTTTGGTGGTGTTGCCATTCTTATACATAAATCTATTAAATATAAAGTTTTAAATTTTACGCCAGCATCTATTCCAAATAATTTTATGATCTGTGGCATTAGCTTAACAGATTATAAATTTTCAATTTGTTCGGTATATCGTACTCCGAAATGTAGAATCTTAGCTTCTGAGTATACTGATCTTTTTTTACAAATACCCAGACCGTGCGTTGTTTGCGGGGATTTTAATGCTCACCATACTACTTTCGGTTCTTCAAGAAATGATAGTGCGGGTAATATTTTAATTAAGGTGTTGGATGAGTTAAATTGGGTTTTTTTAAATGATGGGAGTCCGACCAAAATTAATCGTCCTGGCGAAAGCTACTCTGCAATTGATCTATCTTTATGTTCTCCCTCCTTAGTTAACAAACTGAGCTGGTCTGTTTTGCATGACGCTTATACGTCTGATCATTTTCCGATCCTCATTACCGTACAACATGATATATGTCCCAAGAAAATCTTTCCTAAATGCCGCTGGAAAATTTCTAACAATAAAATATCATCATTTACTCGATTCTTAGACAGCAAAACATTGCCTTCTTGGGAGTTCAGCTCCGCTAAAGAGAAAACTGATTTCTTCGTTAAAGCTGTCAGCGAAGCGGCCGATTCCACCTTTAAGATCAACCATCCTTTCACACCTAGAAATAAAGGGGTTCCACCCTGGTGGGATGAGGAATGTTCGGCCGTGATTAATAGGAGAAAAATTGCTCTTAAAGAATTTAAGTATAAGCAAACATTAGAATATTATTTAAAATATCAAGAAATCATGTCCTTCTCCAAAAGATTCTTAAAGCGGAAAAAAAGAGATAGTTGGAAAAAATTATGTAATGGGTTGAACAAAAATACACCAATTGCCGACGCTTGGAAAGCAATAAAAAAATTCAACAGAACTTGGGAGGCGGACAGTGACATAGATGTACATACAGGCAGTTTGATTTTGCGTAATTTAACACCCGATTATGTTAACAATAAGCCAATGAGTTACGTAGCATGCAACACTGACCATTTTATAACACAACCTTTTACTATCAAGGAATTAGAGGCTACCTTGAAAGTTGTTAAAGCTACCACACCCGGGGCTGATGATATTAGTTACCTGATGATCAAACATTTACCTACCAAATTCAAAGAATTGCTGTTGGCCATTTTTAATGATATGTGGCTCAAAAAAGAGCAAGTGGAATGCCTTAAAACAATATTAATAGTCCCCATACTAAAACCCAAGGAAAAATCCAGATCTAGTAAGCTCTTATCGTCCAATTGCCCTCATGTCCTGTTTAGTTAAAACCTACGAATCTATGATTAAAAATAGACTAGATTGGTGGCTCGAATCAAGAAATTTATTGCCTAATGGACAATATGCTTTCAGAAAATCAAAAGGTACTCTAGATGCCCTAAGTGAATTTGTTACTGATATACAGATCAACCTTTCAAAAAAACAAACAACTTGCGCCATGTTCCTAGATTTTAAAAATGCATATGGTTGCGTCGACCTAAATGTTTTACAAAATAAAATGGTGGAGATTGGATTACCGGAACAAGCGGCAGAGTGCATTACTAATATTTTCCGCAACGTTAAAGTTTTTCTAAGGCTAAAAAATAACGAAAGAGTCGGTCCAAGACTTTCGTCTCAAGGTCTCCTACAGGGATCTAGCTTAAGTCCTGTTCTTTTTAACATATATACTTGGGATTTTCACGGTATGTTTGCCCCACCTATTAATATTATTCAATACGCAGATGATTTTTGCTTATATGCGAGTGAAGGAAATGTTAACAGACTCAATTCACTTATGTCGAACAATGTCAATAAACTCAGAAACTGGTTAAACCGCAATTCACTAGAGTTAGAACCTCAGAAAACCAATGTTATGTATTTTTCTCGTAGCAGGACCCTTCCTACGAACGAAATAGAATTAGATCACTGCAAATTCCCGATAAGACAAGATGTGAAATATCTGGGTTTACATATAAATCACAAGTTAATGTGGACAAACCATATAAATGGGATAATAGCGAAATGTGAAAATGCGCTTAATTTGATGAGGGGCATCATCAAAGTGTCATGGGGTATTGATTACAGCATTGCAGTAAATATCTACAAGTCTTATATAAGGTCCGTCATGGACTATGGCTGTACAATTTATTCAAACACCAACAAAAATAATTTACACAGACTTGATATAGTGCAAAATAAAGCCTTAAGATTGTGTGTGGGGGCCATGAGATCTACCCCCATATTGGCGCTTCAAGTGGAAGCTCATGAGCCTCCTCTTTTTCTCCGCAGAAAATATCTTGCCGTAAAATATATATACAAACTGAATTACAAACGATCGCAATCACTATTGAGCAAATTGTGCACCCTATCTATTGAGGATCTGACTAACCCATATTGGTCAAAGAGAGATTCCCCACTTTTAGCTGCTGCATATCAACTGACCGCCAATATTCGTTCCCGTATGTGCGCACCATCTACACTGGATTTATCATATATAGAATTTACATCATCTCCAATTATTCATTTTCCAAAGTATATTGGCCAAACAAATCATGATCAGAGTGTATTTTCTTCAATCACCAGTAAATTGAAGAACACGTTAATAATATATACTGATGGATCTAAAAGTTCAGAAGGGTGTGGTTGTGCTTATTTTACGATTAATGAGAACAAAGAAATTAAAACTAAGTTTAAGTTGGACCCAGAAACTAGTATCTTTACGGCAGAAGCAGTAGCAATTTTGCAAGCGCTTAAATATGGCTTAACATCCAAACACTCGCACATAGCAATTATGTCGGACTCAATGAGTGTCTTAAAAACATTACAACAAGACAAACACCTTTACAACATGCATCCGATTGTAGTAAATATTTTTAACATTTTAAAAGACCTAAAATTACATTCACGCTATGCAGAATTCTATTGGGTTAAAGGCCATTCAGGACTAAAACCAAATGAGATAGTAGACCAACTGGCTAAGCAAAGCATCATTACTGGACAGCCTTATTTACCTACTCTCTGTCAGGCGGACGTTATAACTGCAGCTAAGCAAAGCATATTATTGAACGACTGGGATACGCATTGGATAAATACATACACAAATAAGAGCACACAATACGCTTATATACACCCAAGTGTAAGATCCAACTCGTGGTATACTGATTACAGCGTGTCACGTTATTACCGCACGACCATGGCCCGATTGAAGTTTGGGCACGGGAAGATACCCGGCCCATTTGCATAAAATTAAGATTCTCGAGTCACCATCATGTGCATGTGGTGTAGATTATGCGTGTTTAAATCACATCTTTCTAGCATGCAGCTCACACAGGGACAGTATTAATGAATTATATAGTTTTCTCATTTCAGAATTTACTCCCCTTCCGACTAGTATTGTTTGCTTACTGGGCTTCAATAGGAAGAATATATGTGATAGGCTAATGAGTTTCATAAAGAAAGAAAATATTTCTATATAGTTAACTTATCTGTATGGAACCCTTCCTTGCAATTCCTTTGTGGGATACGATACCCGTTTACCGTTGGCCGTTTTCTTGTTTATTTTAAAGTTAGTCAGTTCGATAGGCCCCGAACTGTGAAATGAGTGTCCCTGTTACTTCCTTTTTCCATACAGAATAATTTCTTGGTGGCAAATGGGCTATGATCCCGCAGGCCATGCACATATAAAAAAAAAAAAAAAAAAATCTATATATTCCCGCGCTTTTGCCGATGCATCAAGCTTCGATTTTCTTTATATGAAATCATGATGGTCCTGAAAAGAATCGTTTTTTCGAGACGGGAATAATTTAAATAAAATGTTCGAAGTGGCTTGCACTCCAAGCGACGATCCACACAAAACTAACAACGGTAATGGCTGAATGATAGTGGTATGTGGGGGTATACTCGGGACAGCATTTAGGTTGGGCACAGGTGCGGCTCTAGCCCACGGTATTTACAAAATATTTTTTTTCTCGTTAATGCTTACAGATAGACCCCCTGTGCATTAAGACTTTCTGTTCATATATGATCACAGCTGCTACATATTACTATATTTACCTCTATATCTGATACACCCTGTATATTCGAATATAAGAAAAACTATTTTAAAGGAAAAACAAGTATTTTCATGTCAAAAATATTTACCGTGGCCGTAAAGAAAACACATTATGAGTACTAGGCTTTTGGCCACACCTTGCAGAAATGAAATTCTAAGCAATAATGATAAAAAAAGCAGGTGTGTCAGAAGTAGATAATTCCCAAACTGTTATACTATGATTATCACCTGCCCGTGACACTAAAAATTATTTCCCTGATGGACAGTTGTTAATTACGATAATTCTCGGCCATCTATTTACGGTAGTTAAACGCAAATATTTTCGTAATTGCGCCACGTTCCAAAAGGGAATTGTCACCGCGTTTCTTTCACCTCCAACCATTTCAAATTCATTCCGGAAATTTAAAATGTATTACCGCGGATAAGCGACGAAACATATAGGTCGTTTGCCTATCCAGGAAAACGACGTTATTGATTGATACTAATGACGACAGTAATCGAATTTTTTTTTTTCCCTGTTACATGATGCAGGTAGGGGATTATTGGATTGGATCGGTTTTGGCACTGGTCCAGAGACGGACCCGTATGTTGCGAAAACGAATGCCGGATGTCTAGGAGGTGATCTGGCGGAATGTTTCAAATCACACGCCATATCTTCGTTCGTGGAGTTTTTTGAAAAGGTAATTGATCTGATTTCATTTGTACTTTATCGATAAATCCGTCCCACGAGCTTGAAGTATTAATTTTTTGAATCCTATTGTCCTAATGTCTAAAATCGTTTATTAACGCTTTTTCAGAAACGTGCAACTTACAAAAAGTATTAATTAATAAGGTATAGATAACCACTCCATAGATTAAAAAAAATAGATTTTGTAGACTAAAGTGACAGATTATATGAATTATCTCACATTTATAAATATCACGGGCAACTAGATGCATTAAAACTTTTATTAAAAAAAAAAATTGTGCTAACAATTATTATCTGACGTATTCTGTAAGAACGCGAAAACTTAAAACTTAAACTATAAATATCATTTGATAGGTAAGTGGCATTCTATTTAAATTAATCGAGTTGTGCCCACTTAAAAGTCCTTATTTGATTAGTTCTGATTTTTGTAGAACTTGTACAAGGTGGCAAGTTCATTGTAATTGGAGCATAAAATATGATCTATGATAACACTGCGTAGGCTTTCACGGCCGGTGTAACTATAACTAACAGCTTCTTGCGGGTTTCGCCGTGTGTCAAAACTTTCGCTCGACGTTTCGCTGTTCATACTGACAGCTTCTTCAGGATATACACCCAGGCTGTATGGAATACCAAAAATACATGAAGAAGGAGTGCCATTAAGACCGATTGTAAGCAACATTGGATCTCCGACCTACGATTTGTCGAAATATTTAGCTAACTTACTAAAGCCATATACCGGACAAACTGCAACGTATGTGAAGAATTCGAAACATTTCGTGGATATTCTGTCTACGCTAAAGACTGAACCTACAGACATTTTAGTAAGTTTCGACATTATATCGCTATTCACTAACATACCCACGGACGACGCACTGTGAAACTGTGCTTATCCACGACATACTTTTTGTATGAAGGAAAATACTATGAATAGAAGAACGGAACAGCAATGGGAAGCCCTTTATCACCAGTAATAGCCAACTTGTTTATGGAAGCATTTGAAGAAGAAGCCCTAAGTTCCAGCGATATGAAACCCAAGTGTTGGCTGCGATATGTCGACGATACTTTTGTAATATGGCAACACGGAGAAGAAAAACTACAAGAGTTCTTGGAACACATAAACTCACAGCACCCAGCCATCAAGTTTACCATGAAGAAAGAACAAAATGAAAATCTCCCTTTCCTGGATGTTATGGTAAAGAAAACAAAAGAGGGAATGCTACAGCACGCAGTATTTAGAAAGAAGACGCACACTGATAGATATCTGCATGCAAGATCTCACCATCATCCGATGCAGACATTAATACAAACATTGCTATCCAGAGCCGAAACCATCAGTGACGAACAACATCTTACCAGTGAAAAGATATATTTGGAGAAAGCACTAAAGAAGAATGGTTACACTGACATCGACATAAGGAGAGCCACTAAGAAGAAGACGACACTGGAGACAACTACAGAACCACGAAGAGGGATGGCGTGTTTACCTTACATAGCAGGAGTCACCGAAAAAGTAGGCCGAATTTTGAAGAAACGTAACGTACAAGTACGCTTCGGGACTGCAACGTTGATCCAGCAGTATCTACCGACCGCAAAGGATAAGATACCCAAGGGCGCACAGAAGGTATCTACAAAATAACATGCCAATGCGGACAGTGCTACGTCGGACAAACAGGAAGAGCCATCGACATAAGAATAAAAGAACACGAGAGGGACGCAAGATTAAGAAGGACCGAGCAATCAGCGGTGGCAGAACACATGCACGACACCGGACACAAAATGGATTTCAAGAAGGTAAAAGTAATAACTACCACCAAGAACTACGGGAGAAGACTCATCAGGGAAGCCATAGAAATAGAGAAAAATATAACCATTAACAGAGAAGAAGGGTACCACCTTAGCAACACGTGGAAGAGCCTACTACGAACCGTCACGGTCAATGGAGCGGAAACTACACGGTTGGATGTACCAGGGCGTATATAAGAAGAATGTTGGACATGGAGAATCAGTTCAGTTATCCTGAAGAAGCTGTCAGTATGAACAGCGAAACGTCGAGCGAAAGTTTTGACACACGGCGAAACCCGCAAGAAGCTGTTAGTTATAATATGATCTATAGTTACACTTCACTGTAAATTTCGTCTACATAACCTAAATACTTTTTAAATATTTGAAATATAAAAATTAAGTTAGGTTTTCACAAAATTAAAATTATTAAAAATACGAAAACTTAAAATTTAGGTATTATAAACTTTAATAAACCAGGCACAGGTTAGAAACATTGAAATTATCAATATTATAATACAATGACAAAAAGAATACGATTAATAAATAGATAGATAATCGATTATAATAAAGTTTTCTGTTTCTTCTCTTCGATTCGATAGCATCTCATGTTTATCGTTTTATTATGATTGATGGTATAGTTTTGACGTTTCAATTTTGCACTAATGATCGATCGAAATTTTGTTTGATTAACATGTTTATGAAATAAATCTCTTATGATATTACCAAGTTTTACTTTTTGTTAAAGTTTTTGCTATGAAGATGTCGTTAACCAGCGACGAAACGTCGTGATTCTTATATTAAATTACCAAATAGTTTAATTTGATTATGTTGGTTTGACCTATAAACCCAAATTAAATTGCATTCTCTATCAATATTCCTTTTACCAAGTTCAACTTAAAAACCGAACACATCTTTTAAGAGTCTTACCTTTCACAAATCTTTTATTAATTCAGGTACATCTTCAGGCCAACTAGAAATTGATTGCAACACTTTATTATCATAACTGTTCGGCAGATTTGTGCCGATCAATTAAATTTCCTTGTTAATTTTCGTAACTTAATCCATCAATGTAATTAATAGGCACAATTCTGCCATTTTCCATATTACGAGTAACTTCTAGCTGGCCTGAAGATGCACATATAAATACGAAACCGGTCATACACTCAATTAATAAAGAATCTGTGAAAAACAACACCAACGATTTATTATTTTTAAGAACATGTATTTATACACCAATTACTTATCTCCCTTGCACAATTGCAGCCCCAATATCAGGTCAACGACAACGCCAGGATCGTCCGAATGCCAGAGGGCCAATTACGGCAACTGGCCAGAGAGCCCTACGAATACTCCCAGTCACCTCGTTCCGATGAACCCGAATGGGATCAATTAGTGAAATTCGCAATGCGAAAGGTAGGTGTGGACTGCTCAGTGACCTGTTTGTAGGATGTGCTTATTTACAAGCGAGCATTCGCAAGCCATAATTAGTTCAAAGAAGCTCTGCGAGGGCGCTACAATCGCCTAACTCCATTACTAATTGTTTTTTTGTTTGTCTCATTCAAATCGTTTTTTTTTTTTTTTTTTTTTTTTACATTTGATTACGATTTCTGACAACGCCGACTAGATAATCAGGCCTACTATGTGGAGTGGGAGCAGGTAACGTGTCGGTGTACCGCATGAAATACTGAAATGACGTTTGGTGGTTCTGTAGTGATTTGTCTGTTGTTAGGAGATCGCCGGTGTGAACTTGTCAGTATAATTGGGAAAGGGAAAATTCAAATTTGTGACATATACTTTCATCTTTTATTGTTTATTTAAAACTATTATTTCTTTTTAATTTATAAAATACTTCAAAAAGGTTCTCTCACAGCAACTAGATGAAAATTATAGTTATTGAAAGTTTTGATTGGTGGTGGAATTAGTAATAATAATTATATGTTCTATCCAATCATTTAAATGATTGGATAGAATATATAATTATTATTACTAGATGAAAATTATTTGTAATTGCATTGGCAATTTACGATATTTAATTGAAACATTCGTATCTTCATACGTGAGTAATATATTTCTAAATATGCCAAAAGTATTGATATTATCACTTTTAGTAGTAAAAGCGAAAGAAACTACAAAAATTTAAATCTGCTTAGGTATTTTCGTTTATTTATTTTCAGATACAGGCTCTTCTATGAAATCTTTCAGTTTTTATAAAACACAGTTCGTAAACACCTCTAAAGTGATGTAAAAACGTAGATGTCATGTTGTATATATGATCTATCCACTGTTGCCTCAACTAATTTCTAGTTCTCGGAGCATCCCCCACTCCAGGTACTAGGCCTGTTATCTAGTCGGCGTTGTTCTAGATTATTGCCAATATGGTTAGTGTAAATGATGTCGATGAGAAAAAACAGTAGCGTATTTCCAATGATTTTGAAATGTCCAGTAGGAGAAGTGAGGTTTAAAATACAAAAAAGCAAATAAGACAAACAAACAAATGATTGTGTAAGAAAATTGCCTGTAATAGTTGTTAAAAATGACTTCCCCTTAAGGTATTGCACAATTCTTTTTGCGTGAATAGCTTTAACATGCCTAATAACCTCGAAATTTATTTTGACACAAGACACGTGACCACAAGTATGGCGGCAAGTTTAAAAAATATTCTGTAAACCGATGAAAAGTTAGGTTAGATGACATGAATATCCAAAAAAGTTATTTGACACATCTCATCTCCAGAATTAAATTTTAGGGCTAGACGCAAATTTTCATGGACAGATTCAAAAAGAATTGAAAATCATAATGTTTTTAAATAAATTAACTGCATTAAATAAACCATTTTTTTTTTTCGCTTTTACTAGCTCATCTGCAGTAAAATCTCTTAATTTGATCGATACTTAAACAATTTTGCCAATTTATGCGTAATTGACAGAGCTGGAACTAACAAAAATAGATTGTCATTATGACACTTGCTGTTACAAGGGATTATATCAGTGGCGTACTCACGGAAATGGTTTTGGGGTTTCAAACCAGAAAAAAATTATCTGACTCGAATTAAATTTTGAGGTTAGACGCAAATTTTCGTAAACATTCAAAAATCACAATTTTTTCGAATATTTTTTTTGAATAAACTTCCATTTTTAATAGCTTATTTGCTAGCAGTATAATCTCTTAATTTGATTGATACATAAGCAATTTTGCCAATTTTTGTGTAATTGATAAAACTGATACTGAAAAATAGGTTGTCATTATGACACTTGCTGTTACAAGGGATTATATCAGTAGCGTACGCACGGTAGGGGTTTTGGGGTTTCAAACCAGACAAAAATTATCTGACTCGAATTAAATTTTGAAGTTAGACGCAAATTTTCGTAAACATTCAAAAAGAATTAAAAATCAAAATTTTTTCGAATATTTTTTTAAATAAACTTCCATTTTTAATAGCTTATTTACTTGCAATATAATCTCTTAATTTGATTGATACTTAAACAATTTCGCCGATGTTTGCGTAATTGATAGAACTGGAACTAAAAAAATAGGTTTTCATTATGACACTTGCTGTCACAAGGGATTATATCAGTGGCGTACACACGGGAGGGTTTGGGAGGGTTCAAAGCAAACAAAAATTATTTATTGTCGGGAAATTGTAGCTTTAATCCGATGCAATGGGCTCTATATACTACCTAAAACCAAAATGGCTGCCCAAACTTGTTTATGTTAAAATATTTAGAAAAGTGAAAGCATATCTTAATGCATGTTTAGAGCAGACACTTTTAGTTGGGATACAGATTATGTAGTATCATTAGAATCATCAATATGACATTCTCTTTTATCAGACAGAGAACCAATGACGGTTTATAAAAATAAAAAAAAACAAATTTTGATAACAAAAAATTGTCAGCAAGTATATGAGTTGAATGTTGTTGTTTCCTAACGTTAAGTTGACACTTAGAAAATGTGCTTCAATATTATTATCTTATATCTCATAATATTTGTTATTACAGGTTGAGAAATTCCTAAAATCCACCGCCATTGAAGTAGACTTCTCAAACGATGTAACCGAAAGGGGAAGATATACCCCGAGAGTCTTAGACGAAATTTCCGAAGAAATTGACGTTCTGGAAGATAAAAGAGATACATTATTTAGTAAGTACTTACATTAATTTATTTTCCAATTATTTTTCGCCTTCTTAAAATACCATTTTAATCGCCCACATTTGTTGATAACATCATTTCTATTCTCAGACCGCAAAAAACTGAAGAAGCTCTTCATACCACTCCTCATCATATTAAAACTGTTCAAACTGAAGCTCCTACTCTTTCTACCCCTGATTTTGGGTCTGTCATCGTTGAAGAACCTCTTAGGATTCTTCGCCATAGTCATACCGGGTCTGATAGCCTTCTTCAAGCTCTGCAAACCGAATATTTCTAATCCTTTCGGTCAAAGCAGCCACTATCCTCCTCAATACACTCCGGCAGGCATAGGATATAATCCTTATTACAAGGACCATTCTGGTTATGCGAACGAATATAGCGAAAATTATTATGAGGAACCGGGTAGAAAATTTTCATTCGGAAATGGAGAAAGGGCTCAGGAAACTGCATATTCTGGTTATTCACATTATAGAAATAAGAATGGCAATATTGAAGCGGAGGATGCGAGATCTGCGCCCAAGAAATCTATTTTACCAGATTCTTAGATCGTATTCTTCTTGTGATACTGATTAATTAGTAAAGGATTTAATTAAGTTTATTCAAAAATAAGGTATTGTATATATAGAGAATTTAGTTATATATTTTGTACATTATTTATTTTGTAAATAAAGAGTGATAAATACTTTTTTTTTTGGTAATTATTTATATCGATTGAAAAATGTTTGTAATACTAGAAGCTTTAAAAATAGCAATAATAATTAAACTTTTTGTTAAGAGTGTATAAATACTTCATTAATAATTCTACATTAAAAAAAAAAAATAAAGTTGAATAATAGTAATCCCAATGTTGTTTATACAGGGTGATTCTGAATATATGCGACAAACTTTAAGAGCTGATTCCTGAGGTTATTTTGATCATAAAAGTTCATATGAGTATATATCCAAAACGGTTTAGTTTTAAAGTTATTGAATGTTTAATAATAAATTATGAACTATGACTAACACGATATAATATCATAGTTGGTTCTTCAAAAACTATTGTGTTGAGAGGGAATTGTTTATTTGTCAATAGTTGTCAGAGTATTCATTCAGTTTATTGCCAGTTTCTGTTTTCTAAAATGAATTACACGAATGCTGAGATGTGTGATATGCATTTCGTTTACGGTCTGGCCAATGGAAATTCGCGTGCTGCTAGATGTCTTTATCAAGAACGATACTCGAACCGTATCATCCCGCATAATTCAATATTTGCCCGTCTTCACCAACGCCTTAGTGAAACGGGAAATTTAAAAAAACGGACGACTGATAACGGGCACCCATCTACAGTGAGAACTCCATAAGTTGAAGAAATGGTACTAAATGAAATTGAGGAACATCCTACTACAAGCACCAGAAAAATTGCGTTTGCTTTAAACATTAGTCAGGCCACAGTTTGGAGAATATTGAAAGATCAACTGTTGTATCCATATCACATTCAACGGGTGCAGGCACTTTTGCTGGCAGATTTTCCGCAAAGAGTGGCTTTTTGTCAATGGATTCAACACAAAATCGCACAAAATCCTGACTATTTGGCTCAAATATCCTTCACCGACGAGGCTACTTTCTCTAGAAACGCGATTATTAATTTTCATAATAATCACATATGGGCCGAAGAAAATCCGCACGAACTAGTGAATGCCCGTCATCAACATCAATTCTCTGTCAATGTGTGGGCCGGAATTGCGGGAGATCACTTGATAGGTCCACATTTTTTACCGATGCGGTTTAATGGCGAGGTATACCGCAATTTTGTTGAAGAGGAGCTACCATTACTGCTGGAAGAAGTTCAGTTGCAATTAAGATTACAAATGTATTTTATGTATGACGGTGCTCCAGCGCATTTTAGTTTAATTGCTCGCGAGTTTTTGGACAATACGTATCCAGATCGGTGGATAGGACGGGGAGATCCACAACCGTGGCCTCCTCGGTCTCCAGACTTAAATTCTTTGGACTTTTTCTCTGGGGTCACCTTAAATCATTAGTTTATACGACTCCCATTGAAAATGTCGATGAACTGAGAAATCGTATTATCGCAGCTTTTTAAACAATTCGAAATACCCCTGGTATTTTAGAACGGACTCGCCAGTGAATACGACGGAGGATAGAAGCTTGTATTGCAGTTGGGGGCGGTTATTTTCAACAGTTAGTATAAGTTAATTTTGTTTTACTAATTATTTGTTAATTAATATAAAACATTAATTATGTTAACTTACTATTTAAACATTGTACAACTTTAGAACTAAGCGATTTTGGACATATATTCTTATGAACTTTTATGATCAAAATAACCCCAGGAATCAGCGCTTAAAGTTTGTCGCATATATTGAGAATCACTCTGTATTTATCTATTTCACAATATAGACAGTGTAAAAAATATCATTGTAACAAGTTTTTTTTTTTTTTAAGACAATAATTCAATATTAAAGTAACATCAACAAAATGCGTTATTATTCGACAGTTTTTTTAATTCTACAAAGAGAAGAATAACCCCAGATAACGAGTGCCATAAAATGACATTTAATAGGCGTCAGTATTAGGTCTATTCCCTAATATTGACGTCAATTAAACGTCATTTCACGTCACTTTGCTACCTGGGAAGTTACTATAATTATTGACCAATTTTATTCACTTTTTGATAAAATTTTGGAAAAAAATATATTATTTTCTCTTTCCTAACGACATTTAATACACTGGATGAATAACAATTTGTGTATTTAAAAAAAAAAATGAAAGTACTACCGATCTACTGCAAATTTTTTTGGAATTATGTTAATTTCGCATTAAATGATTGCAAAAACATGTTGTAGGTATTTCTATTGACCTGTTAAAATGCCATTTGATACTATTAATTAATTAAATTGTGTGTAGATTCAGAAACATTTGATTTAAATTAGTTTTGAACATGGTGTACCGCAAGATAGTATCCTGGACCCTTTACTTTGCAGCTTGTACGTTAATGATATTGGATGTTTTTTTTTTGTTTGTAGGTCCAATTAATTCACGCAACTTATTTTATGGATTCATTTCATTATTCTTTTTTACTATTACTACGTTTCATTGCAATTCTTGTCAACATCTTCAAGCATCTTAATTTTTTTTTTAATAAGATAAGTCTTCTTAACTATTTTTCTATATAAAACAATACAAGCAAATTAACTACCTCAATTACAAATATTAACGAACATTACGTATTTTTTTAATAATAAAAAGGAATCAATAATTTCTTCTAAACTTCATATGCGTTCCTCATTTTTAAATCATATAATTTTATACACTTAATTCGGCGATTACTAAATTCAACTTTATTAAAAAGTTCCGTTAAATATTGCAATAAATAGGTTAAAATCGTAAAGGACATTTCCAACACTATTCCGCTCTCAATAACATGTAATATAAACTAAAATAACGGCCTCTTATGGAGCTAATTATTTATTGTTGATTATACCTTAAATAACAGCAACGTTTCGATAGAACTACTATCTTCTTCAAGCTACAAACATTATATTTTTTTATTACACAACAAGAATAACATTTAATACACGAAATAATTAATAGATTACCTTATATTAGTGTTCTAATCAACCAGTGAAAACTATCACTCAAAAACATATTTAATTTTACGTACAACAATACTCTGAAGCGTATCGTAGGACAGTTACAAGACAACAGAATACAATATTCAAACAACCGATTTTTCAAGACAACTATTATATAAATTAAAATCTCGAATAAAAATAATCTCGTAAAGGACATTTCACAATAAAGACAAACATGTTTTGGAAACAAGAGTATTGAGATTTTCTATCGGAAATCTTTTTTCCCGGTGTTAAGATTTTTTTATATATATTTTGCACGGTTTTTCGGAACCTGTAAAAATAATGTGTGAAGAAAAACATCAATCTTTGTAAAATAAATTAATAAATTTATTAGAAAATGGATTTTTTTAAGTTGTTTACTATTGAGGTATTCATGTGTTGGTATATTTTAACAATTAGATAGGGATTTTTCATTTTTGAGGGTTGAACGAACACAAAAAGACGCCACACACACAGAGGAAAAACACAGACGCGAGAAATATACAGACATAACCAAACATAAAGGCCGTTTTACACCTAGCTATTTATTGGCCAATTTAAAATTCTACGTGTATAACACGTATTAAATCCGTGTGGTGTAAAACGGCCTTAACACAAGTAGAGTATAGAGTGTAAGAAGTTTAGGTAGCTCAAATGGAGTTGTAACAAGAGTATGTTAATAAAACAACATTGTTAATTCATTAAAGAAAAGCACTTATATTTAAAAGTGACGTTTCATTACAAGCAGATACAGGTAAGAAGTAGTCAACAACATTATGCATTTAAAAAAAAAACAAACATGCAATTAACAACAGAGTATTTATAGCAATCTAATTAATTTAATTAAGTAAACTATTATCTGTATCATATCCCTATAGTAAATGTAGTATATTTAGCATATATATTTGTATTTACCGCCTTGCTATTGATGTTGGTATTATGTGTTATGTATAAACAGTAGTAGACAACATGGCTGAATTAAAGGTGGTTTGAAACAGTTTTAAGCCAGAGGGTTTCATTATAATTGGTAATTCCCGTCTTATCAATAGAGTGAATTGGGTAAAGGATACCACAGTAAATAACTTTAAAAAAAACCCATTTTTCTTTCTTATGATAGCACTTATATTTTAACGAGTTTGTATTTCCCTTTTATTGTTTTAATTATTATATTCTTCATCATGATATATTTTATTTGTATTTATTATAATGTTTATACGTTTAAAGTAATGACTAATGACTCATCATTTTATATTTTAACACATCCAATTGACATTTTGCAAGTATATTTTAATAAAAATTTAATCAACTAACATTAATTTTGTGTTTCTTCTTAAATTTTATTTAGTTCAGCTGAAGATGATTATATTTAATTAATCGAAACATATTGTGAGGAGAAAATTATAATAAAACAGATTGGAATTTTGAGCATACTGTTTTTACAATTTATTTATATTTTATATTATATTGTCTTAATTAATCTTAAAACCTTTTTTTTTTCCTTTCTTTATAATTAAATTTTAAATTTCAATAAATATGTAACAGTTTATTTTTGATGTATAGAATTACATTTTATGTTAGAATAGGGCCAAAACGCCACGTTAATAAAATATTAATTTTTTGATCCCGTCCGCTACCACCAAGAATACCAAGACAATTAATTGATTTTCATCTTATATTTGCTGAAGACATTGCCATTATAACGGGTAACGATAAAGTTGATTAGATACTTTAAGCGTATGCAAGAATTGTCAATATTCCTTTCTGGAAAAACTGTTAAACTCTATTTTCCATAGGTTGGAAACTATGCTATTTTACAATAACTTTGACTTAAAATTTTCCCATTTAATTTATTTATTACCTTATTTTACTTAAGCTTTATCTACCCCGAAAAAAAAACATTTATATTTGTCGGTATTTTTTTATTATTTTCACTTAATTTTTATAAACTTAACCTTTATCATCGCATGTCATCTTATAAAATTATTTCTAAATTACTTATTAATATTCATTTTACATTATATTACCTAATATATCTTAAAAAGCTTATTTTTGACTGTCAGCACTATTTTTATTAAATTTACTTTTTACTTATTTTGTATATTTCGATGAACCTAGTTTCAGGGTAAATTAAACTTTTTGTAAGGAATAAGAAATATTTTATGTACTTATTAGTATAGTTTAATATTGAAGATTTAAAATATTTAATAATTCATGTATCATATTGACGATTGGGAAATTTTAATCTTATTGAAATAAAAATAATTAAAATAGA
>RXPK01003780.1:0-63569 GCA_004143645.1 Protaetia brevitarsis
GAAAACCCTTAATAGGGGTTTACGAAAATTGGTCTAAGGTATCTACCGAGCCTATCGGTAAACAGCTGATTCAGATTGTATGAAACTGGTACATGTATTTTCGAAACGTTTTTAAATACAATTTCTTTTTTTCCAATAATCACCTAACCTAAAAAATATCTGTTTTACCTTTTACTGCGTTTCATATTTTATTCCTCAATTAAAAAAATGGATCGAAAGCAAAGTTTAAAAGTATGCTTTAATATCCGAAATATAGATAGCAGAGAAAAGCTAATTATCTTAGAAAATTATAGAATTAAAAGAACGAAAGTGCATTTCAAAAAAGTTGTCGAAAAGGTTTGGCTTTAAGTATAATCCTGATGGTAGTAATAGTATATATGTTAGCAACTTGTAGGTGTAGTCAAATTAATATTTATACTTCAGCTTTTTAAGAAGCCATTACCGTTATGAATCGCGGAAACTTCCCACACTAATAGAAGTTTTAGATAAGCGGCACTATCGAAAACTCAAAGAGTGGAAGAATAGGAGTCGCTTGAAAGGCAGTTATATGCTTTTAACGTTGTTTGCAGTAAGAAGTATTAGGTTACGATTGAAATTTATTATGTTTTTTAGGATCTATTACCTATATTTTTGTAGAATTATATCTGAAGATTCGATTATTTCGAGATCGACTGCCATTATTATCTCCATGCTGTTTGTGATGAATTGTCAAGTTAGCAGATTGTTATTTTAAATGCCAACAACAACCACAATTTTGCAAACTTCGCTTCTTAGTTGTATATTCACTTTCACATTACTCGTCTTTATTATTGAGTATTAAAACGCAGGGTGGGTTATATCTGCATCTGCTCCAAAATTCTTTTGAAAATATTAATATCATTGTTTGGCTCTGGTCATTTGTTATTATTTTTATTTTTTGTATGTTTTTCATTCTAAATTTAAGATCACATCCTCCGTCCGGAATATCCTGTTTGAACTTTTTTCAGCATTATCCCCTAAATAGTTTATTTTTTTTTTTTTAATTTTTAAATCAAATTTAAATGTTTTGATATAAACTTGTGCATTTTATAAAGTTTTCGACCACTTGTATGGGTCATTAGTTGTTCATATTATTATATTTAATTCAACTATAACAACCTCTACGCAACGTATCGTATACTATAGGAGAGTAAAGTGGTTTTTGGAGGTTATGTTACCGACATTTTTATCTACCGACTATAGTTCTCGACCCGATCATGGATCCGATAGAGGAGCGGGTATGTACAGTAGAATTTCCGAACGCTAGTGCATTGCAAATGATACATTTCCGAACGCTTTTGGTAATGCGGTATGTATTCGACCATTTTCGTAAACCCCCAGAATATGACTACCTACTTTGATTTTGATTAAGACTTTTCACATTTAATCAGGGGCGGTCCCTCTTAAAGAGCCGTGGGGCTATGGCTCCACCTTTACAAATTACAAATTAAACAGTAAAAAGTTTTTATTTTCTATAAAAAAAAACCGATAAATACACGTACACACATCGAGTCACGCGTCATCACTATACGTCAGTGCTTGGCACTGTAGGGTAAGGGTTTCCCACCATCACGGTAAGCAAGCGTGTGAGTCAAACGGCCGTCGAAGATCCACTATTGAAAGTAGATGCATATGTAGAAGGCCGTCGCATACGGATTTCGGTTTAGACACTTCCTCGCAATAAAAATTGGGTTCCAGAATATTTAATATTTATTAATTATAGTAATAAAGTGTAATATTATTCTAAGATCACAACGAACATTAATAACTATAGTATTTCAAACCAAAATGAACTACCATTCATATCTTTCTTCTAATTGTTGTTGAGAAACCTCGTTTAATAAAGTTTTTTATTAGTGACTATATAAAGGGAAGATTAAAAAAGCATTTTAATTTTGTGATAAATACCATCATTGTTTTATTCTTTATTTGAAACTATTATGTTTTTTTTTGAATGAATGGCTTCCAACCGTTTTGAAGTTTTATTGAACAAGAAATATCTGACAGAAAAAATATTAACTAAACTCCATATTCCATGGTGACAATTGTACATTTGCATTTCCACTATTTAATGGCTGCATATTTAAAAAAATATTGGAATATATTCATATCTACAAGTGTAGAAATATTTCAAAGAATAGTAAAAAACTAATAATAATAATAATCTTTATTTGAGATATGGCACAAAAGCACGTAAGAAAATAACGTCAAAGGGAAAAAAAATTAATAATAATAAAGAATAAAACAGACAATAAACAAAGCAGTGTGCATTCTCAGAGCTATTTGCATTACAGAAATCTTCTAGAGAATAACAACTTAAGTTACATAAGTATTTTCTTTACATTACAACGAAATAATTTATAACTAACTATTGACCTTAAGTTATTAGGTAAAACATTATAAAGTGCATGCCAAGAAGCTTAATTTTTTTTTAAAACGAGCAGTTTTGTGTCGTGGTGGTAACAGATAATCCATATTTCTCAAATTCTAATCACAATCCCGTGGCCTATCAGCACAAAATTCTTGCTTATACTTATGTACGAAACAGACTACATCGAGAATGTAAGCATCATAAAAGGTTAACATCATATGAGACTGAAATATCTCTTTGCAAGATTGACGCCATGGGAGACTACACATAATTCTTAAAGCTTTTTCTGTAATAAAAATATTCGATAGTTGCTGACGCCACCACACCAGTGAATAATCCCAAAGGTTCATCTTGGAGTAAAAGTTAGAGTAATAATAAATTTTGAGTACTTCTAAGCTACATGATCTTTTAAGATTAATAAGAGCGAAACACACTCGAGCCAATTCTCTCACAGAGATCATCAATATGAGACCCCAAATGGAGGTTCTTCTCAATGGTCACTCCCAGTAGTTTACAGTTCTAAACAAACGGGTCTACTTTATTGTGTAAGTTAAAACTTTGAAACTGATGTTTGTGTTTATTCTGGAACAAAATGCATCTTGTCTTATCAGTGTTTATAATTAAACCATTTTGGGATAGCCATTGACGCAAACGGTTGTAGACTATGTGCAATAAGACGTACATTAAAAAGTATTGACAGTATCATTAACAAGTGGTTTCTAGACAGAATATTTAAAGAAGAAAGGATATGAATATGTGTTTTGGCCGCTTCCATCATCACATATTAAGAAAAAAGTTTAAAATGTGTTTTAAAATACTTATAAATTTAAATAAGTAAACATTTGTAGGTTCCAAATCTGTGTACTGTGCTTGTTTGATGACATAATCATGCTATCATTGTTATACTTTATTGAAATTTACCATCCTATTGTGGTCACATACACTCGAAACGAATGTTTATTCTGTCAGAAATACCACAAAAATGTATAATCCAAAACAAATAATAACCGTACAAAGCTATAAACAAGAAAATTGCTTTAAACATTGATATTGTGGAAATTGTAAATATAGTTTTGTTTATATTATCGATGCAAATTTTGTAAATTCTTAAAGAGGCAGTTCTTTTTTTTTAATATTTTACCAGAATACATATTTTTTCGTTTATAATATTTGGCGTTTGGCCAATAAATCATTTATACATAGCAACTGATTTTGAGTAGGCGAATATCTTAAATATTTCAGCAAAGAAGGCAAAGGAACTATATTTTTGCTATCTACAAACGTTTTCTTGGTAAATACCTATGTATACGCGATAAAAATAACTCAACTGCATAGGAGATAAATCCAACAGTTCGCTTTCATTTACTGCTCTGTTTAATTCCCATTTTGACGGCCGTTTTATATTTTATTATCACTTACTGTTGTATATACACTTAACTGGAATTATAGGCATTCACGTCACCAAATACATCTCCGTCGATAAAAGCTCCCTTAAACCCTGCCTGACAAAGCAATTTATTTCAGAGATGCGGATAAACATTTTCCAAAACCTTGTCTAGAAAGTACTTTAGTGTTCCTATATTCTACATAAAAATAAATAATCACACCGATATAATACCATTGACGTATTTATTGTTGTAGAAACCCCGAAAGTAAATAAATCTTTACTAATGCTTCTCAAATACATAAACGGAAATAAATATAAATGAATTTACTTCAGAATTCAATTGAATTTATTTTGAATTTATTTTTTGTCGTAAGGTATAAAAACATTGACAGGAAAGTTGATTCATATTATGACTACGCTGCCAAATATTTCTAATGGATTATTTATGACATAATCAATAAAAATCGAATACTTATTTATAGACAGAATTAATTCATGCACCATTCAATTTTGTATCAGATAAAACTGATTTAAAAATGCATTTATGTTTTAGGGCCGTTTTACACCTAGCTATTTATTGCGCAATTTATTGGCCAATTTAAAATTTTACGTGTATAACACCTATTTAATCCGTGTTATATACGTAAAATTTTAAATTGGCCAATAAATTGCACAATAAATAGCTAGGTGTAAAACGGCCCTTAGATTACTAAATCGTATTATATGTTTTTCTTAAATGCCATGTGTTATACATGAAATGAAATCTATATTAAAGCTCACAATTGCAAATTTTGGCTGATGCGCACCTCAGGTGCCATATTTTATTCGGAACTAAAATACTAAATGACACTACACTTTTTGGTCTTTAAGTGAAACAAATAGGTTAAATTATTTTACATTATTACTATCTGTTAAATTAATATGAGCATAAATATATCCATTGCCATTTATGTCTAAATGCAGTCCACATTTACGTATTGATAATCTTCGCAATTGTGATAGTACTAGTGTACAGGTAGGTAATAAAATATTAATAATAATGTTTATTGACATTTACTCAAGGACAACATATACAAGGTGTGCCACCGAATTGGGGCATTAGATTTTTTTGAACTTCTAGTAGAAATTTGATTTTGAAACTTGCAGGGTAGTCATGACTCACTGTGATCTATTTAAATAAAATATTTTCAACTTTATAGCACTTTCGGTATACAGGGCGTTGATATCAATAAAAAAGTTTTGTTAGCTTAAAGGTATCCACATTGGAGATGGGTTTGCGAACACCCTGTATGTGATTCGGTCATTATTGCCATAACACTTTCTACCTACGTCGTTGTGTCGACATTAGTAGAACCACTAAATATCGAATACCTCATCAGCTATTTAATTTCACTTGAAACAGTGCCAACGTCAAAAAATCAACAAAATTGCAAATATCTCAAAAACGGTTGAGTTCCGGGATAGGGCATCCTCATGTAAACTAATCGCAAATGACTCGATACATTCATTGTAGCGATAAAAATTGTACCATTCCATTTAAAATAAGAAAGTTGATATCAACACCCTGTATACCGAAAGTGATATAAAGTTGAAAATATTTTCCTTAAATAGACCACAGTGGGCCATGACTACACTGTAAGTTTCAAAATCAAATTCCTGCTAGAAGTTCAAAAAAATCTAATAATAAAGAAAGATATTTATAAAGATCAAGAGATTTGAAATAATAGTATATTTCAAACCAAGGGAGGAAAGTGCTCTTTACAGGCCGCAGGCAAATATTACTGTATTGTATTGTATTGTAATTGTCCAAGGCTTTTTTCATAGCTTTCTTACAGTAAAAATTATGAAAACATCAGCCATTTGCTTAGAATATCCATTATATTTTACTTGACGATCTACCTTAAATAACTCATATGTGCTCTGTATTGTGTTATGTTTTCGTCGATATAAAATCACAAAAACACCTGAATAATTTTGCGCTAGGTAGGTGGGGGATTGTAAACAAGTGGCCCGTATATGTAGTAAGTGTGTAAGTATATGCAATTCTGAACGAAATACGTTAATATTTATATTTCGATAGATAACAATTCCCGATAAGAATTTAATGTATTTTTCATTTTAAAATGGCTTCTAAATTTATAAGTAAACTGATTCAAAACTATGTAAAATTAATAAAATGAGGGAAGGGAGATCTAGTTGGCCCGGGATTGGCCCCACCACTCAATAATGTTACGAGCCACCACTGGATTAAAGTGAAAATTGTGTAATCCGCCCGAACATGTAGATCTTTGATGCTAATCTAACTTTATTACACTATTTTCCGATCTAACTACTCTACCCTCTAAAAAGCGAAGACTACCACCGTTCTCTCCTTCAGCTAAAAATTGTAGATGTAAGAATAATAGTAATAATAATAATATTAAAAGTGGATCTGCATTTGCATGTTAGCGCCATACCTAGTTATATGTTAGCAGAAGGTAAAAGGAATGGGACTCGAAATAGAGCCTTGGAGTACACCCATTGTAATAGATAATGAATTGATACAACATACTGCTGTGCAACCCACATTACCGCGAGTGTATTATTAAGGTTGCCTAGAGTAAAATGGATGTCATGATTTTTCCGTTTAAATTGTAAATTGTCTTTTATTTCGTCCATCAAGGAATTCGCTTTATAGTAATTGTTATTATATTGATGTGTGCACATTATAGATATAAGATCATTTATTATTTTTGTGCAGGAAGATATGTTTTCAGTTTAAATTCTCTCATTAGAGATTAAAGAGTTTAATTTTCCGTTTTTCTATTTTGCTGATTCAGTTTTAGTTTATCTATCACCTCGGTTTGGGTGAGTAGAAGCTTGTGCTTGCATTTAATTTTTCTTTTGTTATTTACTTGAATTTGTCCACGCTTAATTTAGTTTGTGTTAATTTGAAACCACGTGGTTTGAAATTGAAAGATTAGGATTATCTTCCTGAACAAACAAATCTTTTGCTTTGCATAGGAAAACAATAGTCCCACTGTAATTTAGAATCAAGTGCAGTTTTTAAATGTAGCCAGAACCCTCAGTTACGGTTTTTTTTTTTATGCAAAATTGTAATTAACCTTTTAAAAAAATTTCATTTATTAGCATTTTGGTTAAAAAATTCTTTCTTATTTAAATTAACTTTCAATTTTTTGGGGTAATAAGAAAGTCAACTGATTCACTCACAATTTACTTTTCGCGCTAAGATTCAAGTTTAATTCGCAGGTACTTTTGTGCCTTTTAAATTAATCCGTAGAGCTAGCAATTTCTTTTCCTTGTAATTCATTGCAAGTTTATTTGTTACCTTCAGTACACAGCAATATGTATCTAATAATGTCACAATCGCATGCATACATTACATATTGGAATCTATCTATGCATATACCATGCAGCTCAATGTTCATTTTGAAATACTACGATTGATACAGTCAAAAACACGAGACGAATCGCAAAAGATTCCCCTTGGATATTTAATCCTCTAATGATATAAAACAGCATTTGCGAATTAGTGGAAAGATTAGATATTATTGAAAATTGTTTTGAAAGACTATGTTAACTTTCGGTAATGATATTATTATTTTTTTCTAGATGACTGAGCAAACTATCTAACATTGCATACTCGCAAATTTTGAAAAAAACTTGAACTCATTAAAATTTACAATACAAATATAAATTTATTACTTATTGATGCTGTTATTGCGATTAAAAAAAAATCAACATTATAGCACGTCACAATTTAATACAATAGAACTTACTTGCGTCTGGCCTCGACTCTAAACGAGCGCTTCTATCTTCGCGATCTTAAATCACAAACATGTTCACTGTTCACTTTTCCGCTTTGCATTACATATGTAGAACATGCGCCCGTATCCACTTAATATTTTATGGGATGCACTTAGAAACGCTGTTGGAAGTGTAAAAGTTATGTTCGCCATTTTTATCGCGGCGATCTCCAGTCAGCTGAACTGACAATCAGAAACGTTCGCTTATCGGCTACGACGGCGACAAGTCAGGCAGACGTAACAGTGAATCATATGCACCGTTCGGGATCTCCTTGGCAGCGTCAGTTCGAAATTGGCATCGCGTAAATCTCGTTCTGTACAACCGAACAGCAGGTACATATACACTAACTTTATATTGGTTAGATTCCTTAATTGGTAGATAAATACGAAATTACAGTTACAACTACACTTCCTACTAATTACCCTATCTCACATACAGATGTAATATATAACCTTTTAAGATCTGAACAATAAATATACCCATTAGACGTCTACCACTTCCGTGAAATGACTTTAACTTCAACTAGCGTTAATTATGCAAAGACACAGGTAAGTTGTTGTGCACGATACTTGCGATCGGATGACGCTGTGAATAAACTAGACATTTCGTCCGACCTGGTGAATAAAAACTGTATTGGCATCACGTATTCTGGACGGCCTCGTCAATTTGGACCACTGCCAGTCTAGTTGCGAGAGGATACCAACTGGTTATTATTTTTTGTTTAATAAAAGCCGTTTAGAAAGATTGATAAAGTTCACGGAAATGCCAAACGGTGGGGTTTGTAGGAATGTTATCGAATGAGTTGTTAGGAAGCAACGTCTTTTCTAAACGTTCTAATGATGGTGAAACAGTCGTAATATTATAAATTGACGGTATATTCCACAGACATATCAAAAGCATTTGGTCAGCAGTTGTTCGACTTCACTAACTCCTTAACATCTCTTTCTAAATTATATCTTTTGTGTGTAGATATCACCGATATCAATCACGCCTGTTTCACCTGGAGTACTCAACGCTCGAATCTTGGACCACTGCTGTTGCTATTATTCAGTAATAATTTGATTGAAGAGTTTCGGTGCGGCAAGTGTATATTTGCTGATGATTTAACAGTATATATAAAAATTCTGCCAATTGTTTCCGATTACAAGAATAGTTATTTCACACGAGTGCACTTTAATTACTGCATTGGTGTGACGTCTGTTCCTCAGGCTAAAGTGAAAGACCTACCCACTTGGCAAGTAATGTTGCAGATATCCCAGTAATATTGCATTATTTACTAGACAGCGATGTTAAACAAACATGTTACTGAAATTTTGCAGCAACATTAAATAATGATAGAAATATTGCAGGCCATTACAGTAACATTTCAATGTAATCAGGAAAAAATATTTTAAAACAATGTTGCAAAAACAAAGACTTTGTTGTCAGAAATGTTGAGGTAATAAATTTTCTCTATAAAGTAAATAATGGTGATGAAATTTTTTTAAATTTTTTGTAGCCTATAATAATCATGTTAATGGGGTTGTGGTTGCGCATTATGCACTTGAAAAAGTTAGTATCACTTGCCATCACAAGTTTTTTCGTACCACGCATACCTACACGAGTTGGCGTGAACCTGTGAACCCCCTGTTTCACAATATACGGTAATCGTGATGGACAGGGCGTGGATAGGACCATCTTGGGATTGTGCGTCGCAATTGTTTTGATGAGAAAAAAATCCCGTCAATAATGAATCACATTATCAGGTAAGTTTTATTTATAATGCTAAGTAGGTATGTCGATCCTTTCAAATTCATCGAAGATCTTTAAAGACAGATATGTATTATGTATATCATAACATATATATGTTATAGCAAGACTACTGTTGTGCTATAAGGATGAGCAATGTCGTAATGTCATTCCTAGAATTCATAGTAATTCTTGATCAAATACAAGTTTACAATATTATAAACACTGTTATATATAAAATATGCAGCTTATCCTCAATTTTCATATAAATAAATAGCTTTTCTGATCTTATTTTTGACGGTGTTTTTTTTTTAATTTCAGAGAGAATTAGAAGAAATATTGTACTCACAGATCAGAATACGAAATAATGTCATGGAATGGTTTCGTTATGCAAAACAAAGATTTGATAGAAAAACAGCAAAATGTTCAAAGGAATAAAATGCATTCGGGGCGTTTTTCTTATGTGTTGTGAGCTTTTGTTTAGATTCTATTCATGTTAATTTATGTGCCCCATAATCTGTTTCCAATACTGAAGTTTATTAAAATGGAATTTAACGTACTTTTTTTTTAATCAATAAATGCCTTTATTGTCTTCTGTAAGCAGCATTTTACTTTTTAAAGTATTTATTAATGTATTTCGTTTACTTAAATAACTATTTATAATATTATTCATAGTATTACTATTTAGTTTGTACATAGAACTATATGATATATGATTGACCACTTTAATGTATCTGCAAAATAACTACAAAAAAGACTTATAATGTTATAATATAAAATGTTTAATCCATTATATTTTTCTGGCATTAATGTTTAATGTTAATATTGTAATTTTAGTAGTGAAGATAAATTCGTGTAAACAGAGGGGCCCGATCTATGAGTGTAACATGAATTATAATATTAACATTGAATTTCAATAAGACTGATTGAGATTCCGTTTTATATTAATTAATATAACCTCTCGATAAACCTCAACAGAATGTTTCTTGTATAATGCAGCAAAAACTTTTGGAGTAAATAAAAGAGGCTAATAGAAATATTAGTGTTGATATATTTATAGAAACATTTAGTAGCCACATTGTATCAATATTTCTCTTTAACATATGAGAAATGTTACGGAAGAGCTATACTTCAACATTAATCGTCATGTTAAAGTAATGTTACTCGAAGACCTCGTATAACATTACTGGGAAATATTGTTTCGTAACATCGCTTAGGCGGACATTAAACAGTCGTAGAAATGTTACTGATGTGGTACATTGCATATATTTTGTAACATTGCGTTACAAGATAACATTTAGATGACGTTATAGTCATGTTCTTTTGCCAAGTGGGTAGGTATTTATTTGACGCGAATGTAGGTGCCTATACCCAACATCGCTTATCTGAACGTCTTATAGGACTTCTTAAAAACACACAAAGACGGACACGCAGAAAATGAAATATTAAATAGAGGAAAAAATATAACTTACGAAACATACTCGAACTCATCCACATTAAAAAACGCAAAGATGCACTTAACAATCATCAAAAATTTTCAAATTTGTCATATATATTGTTTTTCGATAATCTAATTTATAATTCATATCAATTATTGATATTAAATTCTATATAAATTTAAGTATTTTCAAAATACAATTTTACATTTATTACAATCTGTATACGTTAAAGTATTAATACATACTAGGTATTTAATATTTTATAGACACAAACAGTTTTTACTCACTTCAATAGAAAAGCCAAATACAGTTCACAAATTCTTTTACGTGCAATGTTATACTAGTAAACAAAATGGTTGAGAAATTCAAGAAAAAATAAATTTAATATAATTACAAACATTAATTTTAATCTGAACTTAGTT
This sequence comes from Protaetia brevitarsis, assembly GCA_004143645.1. Taxonomy (NCBI): domain Eukaryota; kingdom Metazoa; phylum Arthropoda; class Insecta; order Coleoptera; family Scarabaeidae; genus Protaetia; species Protaetia brevitarsis. Next base: position 11,173 of record RXPK01003780.1, read on the forward strand.
TTGACAAATTATTAATAAGAAAATATAATTTGCAATATTAATAAGCAAAGAATATGTTTTAAAGTAAGATTACAATAAAGTAACTCCATTCTAATACATAAAATCAAATATTTTAAAATAAAATAATAATGTCTTATATACAGAGTCTAAATTATAAGAAAATTGTCAAATTTCTGCGGCCATAGGTTATTTAGTTGTGGAAGAATTAAAAACAACTTAAATTTCTTTTTCAAAATATATGCCGATGGCTGTATTTATTTAGCAATACCTAATAATAATTATTATAAATACATCTTAAAAAAAAATCAATGCGTATCAACCTCGAACTCAATTTACAATGGACAATGAAAGAGTAGCAATGAAATATGAGAAGGACAATGTCTAATGTCAGTATAACATGCGGAGTACCACAAGGCTCCGTTCTAAGGCCCACGTTATTTTTAATTTGCGTAAACGATGTGTTTCCTCATTTGTCATCCTGTACATTGTCACAATACGCCGATGATACAAGCTGTATCATATCCCACTCTACCCGCGACGGCGTATCTGTCTTAGTTGATTTAGTTGCCTCCGAAATGTTTAACTGGTGTAGGAATAACGGTCTTGTCTTGAATGGTGGAAAAACTAGCATTATGACACATCGATGGGGAAGTGAACGGTGGATTGTACTTTACGGTTTGACTCACACTGTCATGAGTTGGAAGGTAGGATATCGTCAGCAATATATGAAACAATCGCTTGGCATTAGGTGAGTTGCCCCAGAAAACAATTCCATACCTCAGACGCGTCTCCACATATGCAAAATAAAATAATTTTAAGCACCAAAGAAACAGAACACTTTCTTTTATAAGCGCCGATGATATATAAAATAAGCACAATTAATCTAGCTGATCGATTTACAACAAATACAACATTTATTTTCAGTAGGATATAACTTAGAACATAATTTCAAAGCAATAAACAATAAAACGATATGAATGACCTCAGAAATATTTTAAAATTTGTAGAGAATTTATAAAACTATACAAATTAAGTAACTTAAAATATATGGATTACTGGAAGCTAAATATCATTAAAAAATAGCATGAGACGTAAGTTACAATCTGTATTACCCAAAGAGAAAACAAAATAGTAAAAACGTATATTTTAGTTAGAGTGCGATAGCTGTTATTTACAGCGCGAGAATTCAAATTAGCTGTTATATGTGAGCTAACGCACGACATTTGTATCTATTAAGATTTTTTGGCCGAGAAAAATATTCAGAAAATTTTATTTAAGATAATAATTAATACGCTAATGTGACAATCAATAGATGTGGATTAGTACCACTGCGTTTTAAAAACTCAACTATTGTAGAATTTTGTGAATGCGTTGGTGCTGGATTTGTCGCTTCTACGTTGATGTATTTAAATAACAAAACACACAAAACCCTTTTTTTGTAATTTCATATATTTACATAGTAAGATATTTACAAATGTATTGTCGCTTGAAATGTCGAAACAGAACTGCTTATTACAATATGGTTTTGAACTAGTAGTCCCTTGTCACACTGACCATTTTCCCTGACAGAATAAAGAAAGAACCGGAAAATGGAAAGATGTCTTCACTATTAACTTCTTAGAACTGAAGGAACTTAAATCTAAATATGGGGACGTAACAAAACTAAACTACGGAGTCGGGTTAGGACAAAACAAATGTATATAATTCTGTTCTGAACAACTATTCAGCCTTAAATTGAAAAGATCCAATGTGGGGATAGCATTTTGTAGTAGTTAGACAAGGGTAGAAAATAGCGGTGAGTACTGACTGCTGGACGGCGATAGCATACGGATTGGAGATGATAAATCGAAGCGTATATCTGACACACAACCGCCCAGCAGAGTAGCATGCGTTTCTCGACTTTGTTAACTAATAAAAATCACATTTTTTAACCTTCTTTTATCATTTTACGGCAATTGACAGGTCGAAAGTACGCTCTTTGTAATATAATATCTTAGGAATATCTGACCAACATATTAAGCGCATTGCAAGCATTTTCTATTCGAATAACATGTCTGTGCGAGTTTCAATACAATTCAAATACGTTAATTATTACAACAGAAACAGCAGAAGATTAAGATGAGCGATAGTTTAACCGGAATGCCCACTGTGGTAAGCCCATGTTAATTTAAGTGCAGTATAAGATGCGATAGTCGGCGATTTAAGTTATATATACTTGCTATACTTTACCCAGGACGACAACGGTTATATATGTATATTTATTAGTATCCCGACATTCATTTATGCGTATTTGCGCTTCTAGATTCTAATAGATGCTGCAACCTACAACTCCTTGTTCCTCGATACGTCTTCCTTGCAATTAAAACTAATTAACGAGCTTCCATCCCGCAGTGTTTGCCAATATTTCATAATTTATAACTTTTTCTAGTCGTCATTAGCTCGTAAGCATGACGCCGCAAATGAAGATAACGACTTATTAATTCAAACAAGTAGTTATTAAATAGAATGCTAAAACCTTTTTAAGGATGTTTTATTTTATAAAAATTATTATTCAGTCACAATAAGTTAAGGATTGATCCTTTTGCAAATAAACATGTTTAAGATTGCATTCTTTCTTATGATTTTTATTCAAAATAAGTGGAAATATTATTGGTGGAAGAATAAAAGATAGTGACGCTTGTTTGTAAAATATTTAGTTGTTTGTTTTGGTGATTAGGATTTAGGTGGATGATTGTTTCTAATATAAACCTTATCGTTTAATTGCCAGTTGGTACAATATGCGATTGTTCATATTTTAAATGCCTGTGCATATATAAACAGATTATACCGCATTTTGTACCGAAATAAGCATTGTGTTATTTGGAAAATATATTACATATCATATTTGAATAAAAAATCATCTATGTTCTTTTTGCTGACACTAAACTACATATACCATACATATATTTATAGTTGAAAACATCGTTTGAATCTTAAAGAATATCCCTGACTGATATTGTAAAATGTTCCTTAAGTAATTAAGACATGTAAAAGTTGAATCAACAACCTTAAAATACCACATTCTATATACATAACAGTTTATTTAACTATTTACGTCAATGTTACTCTTGTGGTTTTTATGATAACTCATTGTTGCTTATTTGCAAAATCTAACAATATTGCGAAATTAATGTTACAAGTACGGGGAACCAGTTAATTTTCATTCTTGAATTTTTCTAAATTTTTTAAATGACTTGATTAAAATTTTAGGTACCACACATGAAAGTATAAATGAAAGTTTTTTTTTAACCTAGTTTCTAAATTTTCGTGTTATTCAGTACATTGATTCAACATTAACAAAATCCAAAAAGAAATAAGAAAGATAATTTTACCTGCATTTTTATATGTATTTACATTCACAATGATTTCATTTTCTTATTTTCTTTTCCTTCTGGACTGTTCTCCTTGAAAATGAGTTAGGCAGTCAAAACTTGCCTCAGAGTATATTAAAAACGTTAAAGAATAATCAGAAGACTTGCATTTTCTTTTGCGAATGCCAACCGCATCAAGCATAACTTCAATGTCCAGAGGCAAATGGCAGGAAAAGATTGGTATTACGGAGTCTTAAAGAGACATCCACAAATTTCTCTAAGAAAGGCGGAGCCAACGATCATTAACAGAATCTCGGCTTTTAACAAAGAGCAGATTATCAACTTTTTCGAGAACTTGCAAAAGTTATATATGAAATTTAAGTTTAAGGAAGACCGAGTTTTCATCGTAGATGAGAGTGGAATTACCACAGTGCAAAAGCCATGCAAAAAGCTTGGACCTAAGGGAGTAAAGCAGTTTGGAGGAAAAACATCCGGTGTAAGGGGAAAGACGGTTACAGTTATTTGCTGCTTTAACGCATCAAGCACCTGTACGTTTCGCCAATGTTTATCTATCCCAGAGTTAGAATGACAGACACTTTAACAAAGAATGGCCTCCCTAAATCCATTTATTCTTGTTCCAAAAGTGGCTGGAGTAATGTAGATATTTGTCATGATTGGCTTCAGCATTTCAAAATATATTAAAATCTTCAAAAAATGATCCAGTCCTTTTGATCTTGGACAACCACTCTAGTCACATTTCTCTTCCTATATTTGACTACTGTAAAGAGCATGCGATTTCTCTATTGACAATACCTCCTCACACCTCTCACAAAATTCAACCGTTGGATATAAGTTTCTTCGGTCCTGTTAAATCAGCATTCAACAGACAATGTGACTATTACTTACTAAGAGCAGAAAGGATAACTCAATATGATTTAGCAGAGGTGTAAAGCTTATGTGAGTGTTGCTACAATGAAAAAAGCACAATCAGATTTTAGAGCATCTGGTATCTGGCCTTTTCAACCGGATAAATTTACAGATGATGACTTCTTAGCCTCAACTTATCATTTACCTATTGTGATCGATGATGAACCGCTTCCATCTAGATCGTCCAGCGATAACCAAACTGTAGTACCAAGCACGCCCACCAGTATTTTAGAAAATATTAGTCCGCTTCCAAAACCACCTCAAACAAAAAAAAATTGGCGAAAGAAACAAAAACCTGTGATACTAACAGAATCGCCTAATAGAGAGAAATTGGAGACTGAAAAAAGAAGAGAAAGGCAAAATGGACCAAAAACCTCCAATAACGAAAAAAAAAGGTGCAAAAAGGAAGGTTTTTGAGGACAGCAAATCCGAAAGGGCACTGTCGGATGATGATTAGGTGGACGTGGTAGAAATAGATGATAATGATTTATGTGTAATATGGCAGTAAAAAGAATGAGCTATGGCACCAGTGTTCGGTATGTCGAAGATGGGCACACGCCTTGTGTTCTAGAGAAGATAGTCCAGAAGGTTACATCTGCCCATTTTTTGCGATAACTAAATAGTCTCTATTTTAAAATAATATATATTATGTCTTCTATATCGTTTTCTTAAATAAACTACATATTAAAGACCTGAAGAAGCTGTCAGTATGAACAGCGAAACGTCGAGCGAAAGTTTTGACACACGGCGAAACCCGCAAGAAGCTGTTAGTTATAGTTACACCGGCCGTGAAAGCCTACGCAGTGTTACATATTAAGACTCCTTATTTTAGCACGCACAGTTAGCCGACACATGCGCATCATTAGCCGACTACACTGTTGAGAATATTACGGTGTTGGCGTTAATTTTGCGCTAGTCAAATATTTTAGTGTTGATTTTTACAAATTTTGCCAGACGAATTGACTACATGTGTTTAGTAGAACAGAAATTACTAGAATTTGGTGTGAATTCTTTGTTCAGATATGAGGATTTACTATTTTCTCTAGACATTCAGAAGCATCAACCAATCAGAATTTTTCCCTCGGATAGAAATATAGAAACCCCACCTAATCTAATACAGTATTGCATTATACGCACCACCTGCATTGCACGTGTATCTGTTTTCGAGTTTGTTTCTGCGTATTAACATATCCAAACAAACCACCAAATGTGACTGACCTGCAAAGTGTAACCTTGTGTTATTAAACGTTCAGTAGGCATAAAAAAATTCAACATCTTAAAGATGTATTGGGAACAACTATTTACGTAATTAGTTCAGATTTGAATCAAATAGCATAAACATTCACTTAATTTTATAATGGTTCTAAAAAATCATTTAAAATAAGTACGTTTAGTTGAAACCAAAACTTTTGAATGAGTGGTTCTGTATATTTATAATTGAGAAAACGTCTTAAAGAGGGAATATTATAGCACTAAGAAATAGGAGTTGCATATTAAAAAGACGTTGTGTTAAAAAACGGTGTTAAATCATCCAATAGATTGCATTCATTTAGTTAAACAACTAGTAAATTTGTCTAGTCTAGATCAAATAAAATGTGACTAGAAGTATATCATAATTCCACGTGTTAGTTGGACAAAATAACCCCTTAGCTATAGACAATACTTGACTATCTTTGTTCGTCAAATTTAATTCTATAGTTCTCGACAAATAACACGAAAACAGTGTGGACCTCTCCTGACTATTAAATTAGTCAAAAAAGTGTTAAAATTTTCAACAGTGTACGTCTACACGTTTACGAAATTTCATCAGTCGTTGGTACCCTCCTCAACCAATGGTTGAACGCAGTCTTTACCAAGATACCTAGGCCCTTGAAGTAATTTTTTTTTTAAAAAAGGGAATCAATTCTTTCTGGTTTTCATAATATTTTGATTTCGGCTTAGGTGCGCACCAATTCCCAACTCCCCCCGAATACTTTTAATGTCACTGAGTATATTTCATTTCAGTATTTATTAACATTAGTACATATGTTTCTAAATCAATATTTTAGTCATACCTATGCAAGAAACGGTGAATAATTACAAGGTTGTTTTGACAGCCTAAAATCGCAAAAAAAGCACTAATTAATAAATGCAAGAGATGAACTTACTGACATTGCACTAAATTATCTATTTATTTTATCAGACAACTTTTAACTGAACTAAATGCACTACAAATTTTAGTTCCTTAGCTCAGTAAACAATCTTGAGCTTATTGAGGGGCGTTCATCTTCAAAATCATAACCTGCATAAAACCCAATTGCTGGCAAACGATGGAATAGGTTTTCTTTTAGCACACGACAATGTACAATGAAAAAAAAAATATAAATGAAATGCTTAAGAAATTACTACAAATTTGACTAAAGAGTTGTTTTTTGTTCTAATACGAGAAATGCTGCCAAAAAAAAATCAGAAATAAAATTCGAAAAGGTTTCCTTACCAGTAAACCATAATTCATTAAAAATTCTTTATCCATTTTTGGCGTAATTTCGATGATTAGACTTGCAAAAAATAGACAACCGATAATACACTCTTAAGGCAAATTTCTCCAGTCTTCCATACAATTCAAAAGCCCTGACTGTATCAACATTCTGATTTCAGCACCACCAACTATCTAAGAACAACCTTACTCGCTGTATCTGGGTTAAATCAATACAAGAATATGCTTACGGATTGTGAGATGCTTACGCTAACAATTTGTCGCAGAACAATCGATACAAAAATTACTTTCTTGTGAAGCCTTTGAAGATTGACTCCCTCCCAGAAGCGGGCACTTATTTTCCTTCGACATTGAAGATAAGAAAGCGACACACAAGGATAAAATCCCTTTACATGCACCATTTTACGTTATAAAGATGTATAACGAAGCCGGTTTACGTATGTATTTGTAAGAAAATATCTGTAAGCGTTGTCTGCTTGATGTTTGTTATGGGCTGTAAAAGGCGACGGATTATTAGAAGCCGTGGGTCCTCTAAATGCAATAAAAATTTGTTACAAGAGGGCTTGTAAGTAGCGGATGGGATCAATAAAAGCGCGAGAAGTATTTACAAAACGATTAGCACCAGCGTACATTTCGTCTACAACGTAGACATAGTGCAACTGCAAGTAGTAGTTAATGATCTACTAAAAATGTGTATGTTCTGAACGAATGCTGTGTTATACAGAATAATGATGCATGCATATGTCTGAAGGACATAAACAATTATATACAGAATTGCATTCAGATGGTAAAGATGTTAACTCTGCGTATAATTTCTTTTAAATCTTGATCGAAAATGCAGATGGGTCAACTGAAAAAAAAAAGAAATATTAAGATCATAAATGTAAATTGGTGTAATAAATTGAACTTATCTTAGAGTGGTTTTTTTACTTTATATCTTTTACCCCACAAATTAACTAACATCAATATATTTCACACGTGACTGTAATACGAACATATATACTAATCGTGCGCTAACAATGAAATCAATTAAATAAACCGCATTGTTAACACAGTATCTCATTGTCTTGACAGGTTCTCGTTGTAGACACTCAGGGATTCACTTATTATTCTCCAAAGTCGTACTTTACATCCTGTAAAAATCGTTTTCATTACGTGATATGATTGGCAAGAGACATTTTAGAGACATAAACAGATATATGTAGGTACATTGTATCGATACAGTCGGATGCTTATATTATTATTGGTCATGTTATGAAATGAATCCTCATGTATGTATTTAGACGTACTTTGTATGTAATCTGTGGGGATATGCTTGGCAGGTATTCCGTAAATGTTTTATAGCTCGTATTGTGCGTCTATTACAATGTCTCACACAAAATTTGATGTTTCCACTTATATGAAATGAAGTAATTGTCGACCAATCCATGATTTGCAAAGTTTTTCGTGGTCATAAAAATTTAGTACCCCTCTTGATGCACTAACATTCACCAGGAGGAGCGGTTACTAACCTCTGCTGAATAGATAGGACGATAGTACTTATTATAGATTACAGTCAGCTTTCGATAATATCTGCCATGTTGTATTTAAATAAAGTATTTTTCATAGTTTTTCACAATTCCTTTGGACGTTTTACGAACTTAGATAGAATAAATAGTTTATTTAGCATAAAGCTACAGAGTAAAAAAAAAAAAAACACATACGTACACTGAGAAAAATATTTAATAATCATAAATAAAAATATAATTATCATAAGTAAAAAGTTCAGCTGAATAGGGGACAAAAGCACAAATTACTTAGCACTAGTAAAAAAGAGATCCTGAACTGATACTAATAAGAAGCAATCTAAGTACTTAGGTCTGTTTCATACCGGTAACTTATAAAGTTACTGATGATAATTAACTGAAGTAGTGAAGCAAAAAATATATGCAGTTGCGGTAAGTAAAAGATTTGTCCATGTCAAGTAGATGTATTGCTATGAACTATTCTATAATGGCTATCACACCTTCATAATTAATACAAGCTATTTGGATTACTTGTGATAAGGAAACAGTATCAGTAATGCACGTTCACTAAATATCTGATAGATAAAAGGTAATGGTTTGCTACAAACATGCAATATACCTACTTTAAATTTGTTGTACAATGATGGTTAGTGCACGAAACGAGGCGGTTTAGTAAATATTTATTAAATAGCTTACTCTACTCTGTGTGAATAACGATAAAGTACAAAAAAGCTCCAAATCTTCGATTATTTATGCAACCGCAATTATAAGTACTGCGTACCGAGCAATACGTAATTCAAAATTGTTTGCAAATAATTTTTAATTACTATTTCAGTGTGCTGTAACTTTGATTGCATTAATAATCGAAGATTTGTGGAGCTTAAATTCGCATTTAATTTGCTAAAGATGGTACATAATACTTATTACTTAAGAAAAAAAAAGCATTATTATTAGTTTAGTTTTATTTTATATAGGACAAACACGGTGACTACCTGATATGAAAGTAATGTAATATTTAAACTACATAATAACAACAAAGAACAAGTAAATAACTGAATAACCTGAACAGACGTTTCAAAACAAGCTTTAGAGGATAACAATTACCCCAACTGATTGAATGGAATCCTTATACAACTTGCCGATACTCTTATATGTTTAATACATTCTAATATATTGTTTATGGTTATGAAGGGTGCATATCAAAAGATGATTCGTATTGCTGTGGTTTAGGCAACCCATTTTTGCTGAGTGTATTTCGAGTTGCATATTTTGATTTGTTTACTTTCTTCTGAGCTGTTGTTCGGTTTACCGAGAATTTTTCACAACTTTTATGTTTATTTTGTAAAAAAATAGTTAAAGAGTTTATTGTATGATTTAATTAATTAAGTGTTAAGTTTTTTTAAATCAATTCCATTCATTAATTTGTCTCTCGTTTGCTTGTGTTGTTTAATGCGGATTCTATTGAATATTGTCGTTGAATTGTTATACGACTGCGTTGTACGATTTTGAGAGAGGGATTTTTGTAAGAAAAACAGTTGTAGAGTTTTGTTAAGGACTTCCTTGTTCGACTATCGACATTCAGTTTGCATTTCTCAATTATTTTAATCAGTACACGGCATATTTATTTGGCAGTCCCAACGTGAGGCCCGTTGTTTTTATTATTGTAATCAGTAAAATTAAGATTCCATATTTCGAATTTGTGAAAGTTTCTCATTATTTTGAAAAAGCTAATTCGACTTTTTGTTTGAATAAAAATATTACAAACATAATACAACAATGAATCCGGACAAACCCACCAGAGAACAAGGAAGTCACGTTCCTGAAGACTAGAGTTGGCGGAACCAAGGAATTTTTGGCAGTGAGGAGTCAGATGTGGCAGGAACAAAGGAAAGGATGAAGGAAAAGTAAAAAAAAATAGTTAAAGAGTTTATTGTATGATTTAATTAATTAAGTGTTAAGTTTTTTTAAATTAATTCCATTCATTTATTTGTCTAGTGTTTGCTTGTGTAGATTTAATGCGGATTCTATTGAGTTCTGTCGTTGTTATACGACTGCGTTGTATGATTTTGAGAGAGGGATTTTTGTAAGAAAAACAGTTGTAGAGTTTTGTTAAGGACTTCCTTGTTCGACTTTTGACATTCAGTTTGCATTTTTTAATTATTTTAATTAGTACACAGCAGTATATTACCTCAGTAAAATTCATTTAAGTGGTGGAGTTGAAGCCCCAAGATGAAAGCAATTCTTCTATTTCTAACTTCTATTAACACAGGTATTATCGAGTATTAATAAGAGAACACCTTTATTAAGCACATATTATACTTTGCCTTCGCACCAATCCTTGGAATTTACATAACTACTTCGAAAGACTTTTCTACATCGCCTACAGCGACTACCGTATCTCTAGCTTCGCCAAAAATGGTAACACCACAGATCTTAATTACCCTCGTAAAAAGGGTACATTATTAATACGCTCCGGCATCTGTTTTAATTAAGTAGACCCGTAAAAAAACCGTGCATACACCTATATAATGTACGTATACCGCTGTGCCGCGGTTTATCCATTAAATTCCTTCCTATCTGTACCTCCACGCCAGCCACTGAAAGAAGCGTATACGTTTCTAATCTCTACCGTATCTAAAGAGCCAAGAAATAAATTAGATATTTATTTATAGGAATCCCGGTCATTATCTGCCAGTGATATCGGAACGAAACCAGAATTTTCCCATCTTCCCTGTCAGCTCCGGGTTAATAAACGTTTATTTTAGACGTTAGCTTATTGTCTAAACACCAAACGTTATAGTGTGCAGCTCAATTAAGAGACAAGCCACGTATGTATGTATAATTCGATAATACACGCTCAGGTTACTTCGGCGTATCGTCGAACAAATTGAGGTCTAGCGATTCGGAGTCCGGGAATGTAATTTATGAGATTGTAGTGGGCGTTGATTTGACGCCTCGTTACGTAGGGACTGAGAAAAAAATAAGTAGGGGAGATCTTGTTTGTCGTTGTATGTATATTCCGTCTTTATTTTCGGGTGTCCAAGCCCGCGGACGTAATTATGTTGGAATTTTGACTTGGAATGCGTGCGCTGTTCGTTGTTCATGCCGACTTAAGTTCTGTTAACTCTTCAACCAGCTGCACAACGCAATTGTCGCACAAATCACAGAGGGCTGACACGGAAGGAGTTGGTTGCATTCAAAACGATGAAGATACAAGTCGGCTCATTTTGTGTTAACGCTTTCGCTTTATTTTATGTCCGTACGCGAACACACGTATAAACCATTAATGTGATGTTATGGCTTTTAAATTTTGATTAATGTTCATTAGGGATCTCATTTAATGGCTGTTTATGTTTAATGAAGTTGAATTTAATTCTTTGGTGTCCATATATGTATTTTAATTGTATTTTTTTTTACAATTATTCATAAATAATTCTTCGTCTATTTTGTATAAGTTATTATTTTCAAGATTTAAAACCAATTTTTTTTTTATTCCTTTAAAAACCTTTCTACCGTTAGGTGTAAGGTTATTTCGAGTTTGAGGTTAATTTCTTGCCGTTATCTTCTCTCTCCACTTTTTCCGGTCTTTTGTCATTTCTCTTGCTTCATTGCCTCATGCCAATTCATTTCTCTCTCGGTTATTGCTTCCCTCATCTCATCGTTCCATGTTCTTTCCCAGATATTTTAGTTTCATAAATTTTCTTAGTTATTCTTTCTTCTGACATTCAACAAATATGTCCATACCATCTTAGCTGTCCTTCTTCTATTTTCGTTCGTATTGGTGTCATTCCCAGGTCTTCCCTTATTTTCTCATTCCTGATTCTATCTCTTCTCGTTTTATTTTCTACTTTTCTTAGGAATCTCATATCCATGGCATTAATTGTAGATTTATGTTTTTCGGTCAGCGTCCAGGATTCGCAGCTGTACATCAGCATTGGCCTTACTATTTTATTTATTACGTCGAGTTTCACGTTCTTTTGCACCTCTTTTTTCCCTAGGAATGTCTTTTTCATCGTATTATATATTCTTCCACCCTTCTTCATCCTTTCATCTATTTCTTTGTCTATCTTTCCATTGGCTGCAATTATCGTCCCGAGGTACTTGTATTCGTTGACCTGTTCAATTATTTGTCCGTTTATTTTAATATTATGTTTTTTTTTCTCTTTTGCCACAATCATACTCTTTGTCTTCTCTGTATTTATTTTCATATTGATTTTTATAAGTTCTTCATTTAAGATGTTTATATTATGTTGCAGGTTTTCTTCGGTTTCTGCCAATACCACCATATCATCGGCATACATCAACTCTGCTATACTGGTGGGTTTCATTTTCCAATATCCCAATTTTAGTTGTTTCATTTTTGGTTTTGTCTTCTTTATTGCATCATCTAATACATAGAAGAACAAAATGGTGGCTGAGAACACATCCTTGTTTAACACCTATTTCTGTTTTAAATTCTTTCGACTTTTCATTATTTATTCTTACTATATTTATATTATCCTTGTACATTGATTTTAAGACTTCTATGGTTTCTTCGGCGATTTTTCTTTTTTTTAATGACTTCCATATATCATCTCTCCTTACCCTATCAAACCGTTTGTGTAGGTCGATGTAGCATATATGTAATTTTTTATTTTTGTTAATAACTTTTTCACTGGCTTGCCTTACTATACCACTTCTAAATCCATATTGCGTATCTTCAATCGTGTCTTCCACAATTTCTCTAATTTGTGTGTCCATTATTCTTGCTAATATCTTTCCCGGTATACTCGATAGTTAAAACCTAATTTTTTTCTAATTGTTATTGACGACGAAAATCATTATTAAAAATATCATTTTGACATAAACTTAAGGCTGAATAGTTGAGTTTTCAAAACGCAGTGGTGCCAATCTACATCTATTGATTGTCACATTAGCATATTTTTTATTAAATTAAAGAAGATTTTCTGAATATTTTTCTCGGCAGAAAATCTTAATAGATACAAATGTCATGCGTTAGGCCACATACAACAGCTAATTTGAAGTTATTACTCTCAAAATTTAAAACCTCATTTAGTTTACTCAACCAAGTTTTTGTTGCAGCGATTAAAATATTTGTTGTTTTAATATGGGCAAATAAATAATTTTGTTAATATTTTTTTTTTTACTATATCAATCATCATAATAATCATAGTTTATTAATCTAAGAGATCTTTATAGGTATAAGATAAGTCAAAGAAAGACAAAATCTGTATAAACAAAAAATACAGGCTAAAGTTAAAAAGAAAAGAAAAAATAAGGAACTGCTCATGCACAAAAAGTTAGTACTATAAGGGGAACATATTTACCTCGTTTATCAACTAATTGCAAATAAAAAACTACATACGTATATGAAAAACTCAAAAATTCATCTGAAGCATAAAATACTTTATTTTTTTTTAGAAATTTTAATAGTTCTTTCTTAAACAATCTAATACTAACTATGTTCTCAATAAAATTTAATAAATGATTATATATTCGTATGCCCATATATTGGGAATTGCCGATATTCATGGGAATGTCGGATTAGCTGGTATCCCAAATATGGGAAAAGTGATTTGCTGTTATGATAATTTTATATTTTATATCTGGTCAATTTTTTGTTAATTATAATATAAATAGGAAAACTGATTTACTGTAACAAATTTCTGGGAGAAATTTTTCAAAGAAAAATTAATTCCAAGCAGGATTTGAACCATGCACCCACCGTTCTCCGGACGGCCGCTCTAACCAATTGAGCTATTGGGACTATGCCGAATTCAAACCTGTTACCCAAAAATTTCTTACAGTAAATCAGTTTTCCTATCTATAATATATTTATTTCACTGTAACACTTGCATTATTAGTATATTTGTATAGTACATTTTAGTTAATTGTTTTAATTCGCCCAATAATTTCCATTTTAAGCGTTTAATTATTTAATCCAATTACCAGTGAATAACGCCTTTATAACTGCAGCCTACAAGCCTACTACTTCACGATGATCAGAAACGTAAACATCGCAAAGGGTATGATTTAAAATCGCGCGCACGAAAAACAAAAGATGGAGAAACAAGAGACGAAGAGAACTCAAATTAATTCGCCTGCGAAATGGTAGCAAGCATAGGAGATGACTTTAAACCTATCACTACGTCCAAACTTAATTATGCCGTTCCTTCCACGACCCGTGCAACGACACACTTGCATAACTATGCGATCTTCACATTCTTTACCTAATAAAAAATTAAATTGGGATTTCGTGCACGCACACGATTTGAACTACGGGTTTACACTTAACGACTAAAATACAACGTATAGCGTAGGACCCAGAACGCGGAGAAGAAATACGTGATTTCAAACACGAGCTGTCGAGTAATAAATTATCTCTTTAGTCGTTGGATAACCCCTACTTTGAACATCTCTGTTTCCACTACAGTCAAGTTAATGCTAGGCTATCCGATATATACATACCAGTGGCGGTTCGTGCTAAACGGTGCGTTGGTTAGAAGCCCCCAACTTCGAAAAAGAATAAATAAATCTACTATACAGTGGTGTTGAGCGAATCGGAATTCGAAATGAAAAGGAAAACAAATTTCTGGAATGACCTACTGTGTTGTTGCTAATAGTAATTTGAAATAAACAAACGCGTAGACGCGCTTCTGGAGAAAACACTGTATCCTAAATTTTACTCACAAGGCACCCAAGTTGCCAAGGCACCCGATTTTGATAAAATTTGGTAGGAATATATATAGGAATAATTGGGTAACCCCTGAGGTAGTCAAACCTGAATTTGTAAATTATGAAAAATTTTACAAACACGATATTGATGTAATAAAAAGAAACAACAATGATCAGTACATATTATCAAGTAAAAATATGTCCAAAGCTGTCTGGAATGTTATCAAAAGTAATTCGAATCTCCGGAATGAGAGAACACTGCCTGACACTGATAATCTAACTGAGCTTTGCAACTCTTTAATGATGCATTTACAAGAGCGTATGATTTAGAGACATCATCCACTAGTGGTCATGATAATGATTTTCTACAAGCCTCAAACTGTTTTTTTTATAGCGCCGATTGTTGAAGGTGATGTACTTAGAGTAATTAACAATTTAGCTAATTCAATGACTGGGGGAAATGATGGTATTCCCTCTTTCATTGTTAAGAAATGTGGACAAAGAATTCTACCGCCTCTGACATATCTAATAAATTACTCCTTTTCTAGTGGTATATTCCCTTCACTTTTAAAAACATCTAAAATAATTCCAGTTTACAAAGAGGTAGACCCAAACTGCCTTAATAATTATAGCCCAATTAACATTTTATCCACATTTTCTAAAATCTACGAATCTTTAATGAATGAAATGATAACTGCCTATTTCAACAGATTTCACCTATTTAGTATATGCCAGCATGGATTTCGACCGAATCACTCAATAAACACTGCTTTGTATAAATTTGTAAGTCAGATCTCGTCTAATCTGGATGCCAATTCACTATGTCTTGCTATGTTTTATGACTTGTCGTGAGCATTTGATAATGACGACTATAATATCCTAATTAAGAAGCTGCATAACTATGGAATTAGAGACATTCTTCTTGATTGGTTCAGTAGCTATCTATCTCACCGTTCGCAAACAGTAGTAATCGATGATCATTTGTCTAACGTACGTGAAGTTAATAAGGGTGTGCCTCAGGGCTCAGTTTTAGGACCAACACTATTTCTAACCTTTATTAACGATCTCCCTGTGAAGTTGGAGTGTGCTACTAACGTTACCCTATTCAGTTGGACAAATGCTCTAAGTTACTTGGAGTCACTGTTGATGAGAAGTTGAAGTGGAATAGTTATATTGACAAGCTCTGCACTGATTTATCTAGAATGTGCTATGTTCTCTATAACTTAAAGAGATCTTGTAATATTCATGTCCTTAAATTGTATTACTATTCAAAATTTCATTCTATAATGACGTATGGTATTATTCATTGAGGTTCAAGTGGTGGTGCTGATCGAGTATTTTTATTGCAGAAGCGTGCTCTATATACGCATTATATTTGCTTATATTTGATTATAGATCAAAAGATTTTAACCTTCTACGACTCATATATTATGGAAGTTGTGTGTTTCGTACACAGTCACAGATCGGAGTTCTCTGCTGATGCCTCCCATGAATACGGTACTAGACAATCGAACTACCTATTACCACCAGCTCATAAAACAATGTAAAAGTTTGAAATGTTATTTAATGTTGAAATAAAAAAACACAAAATTATGTTTGCTTGGTTTTCTTTTTGTGTATTTTTTCTAGACCTTCACAATCATGTTTTTTACGATTACAGCGCAATCTGTTACGAATCGAAAAAAAAGTTTCAAACAAAAACTACATACTTGATGGCGTAGAATCCGAATCTGCAATACAAAATGGGGGTTCCCATTTAAGATTTCAAAGTTGTCTCCCTCCCACTCTGGTGGGGGATCGAGTTCGGCACCATTCAGTGAGCCCCCTACATTATAACAAATCTTATTAAGATCTTTTTTTGATTTGATGCAGTGTTTTAGAGATACTCCGTTGTCTCAAGATAAAAAACTCACCCTGTATGTATTTTTGTGTATGATACAGGGTTAGATAAAACAGTTCTATATACTGCATCCCGCCCTGAGATTGTGCTTTCTTTTATTATATTTTTCTGTTTGTTTAGAATAATCTTATGTTGTATTTAGCACAGTAAAGTCATTTATTATCATTATTATTTAGCATATTTTAGAAACGAGATGAGATATCGAAATCGGGTAAACATGAGGTCGTTCCTTGTTAGCAGTCGTACATTTTAGATTGAAAAAAGAACAGTGGCGCACCCCCAAGCTGGTTAGAGGGTTGAAAAATACCATTTTTTCTCACCCCTGCTTTTGTATATTGTATGCAATTTTTCCTTTTTTTTTAGTCTTTTAACTACATGAAAAAGTAAGGGTACGTGTTTTTGATTTGTTTCTAAATGTTCATTTTAGGAAGTTATCGTCATTTCTATGTGTATGTATGGAATTAAATTTGATGCCGTATTGTATTTCAATTAAAAATCGTTTGTTATTAAAATACAAAAGTGAAGTGATACCTACAAATAGTTATGCCAAAAAAAGTTCGTGCGTTGTTGGTTACCTCGTAAATATAAATTACTTTTTCACGTCTTGGCAAATCAATGTGTTTATGATTGCCAATGTATTCAACTGACTACAAATAAACTTTAAACATACAATTATCACTGCTTCTATATAAGAGTGTGGTCAACTCACTAAAGTGTATTATCATAAAGTGTCTGGTTCCATTTGTTACGGTTACAGTTAATTATCAAACACATATAGCTTCTTCTATTTCTACCTCAATCGTTGAGTAATATTCTTCTTCTTTGTCGTCTCCCTCTTGTGCACTTGTTTTTATACAATCCACCCAGACTTTATTCTCTCTGTTAACAGTTCTTTTTTGCTGTCTTGTATATTGATATAATTTAGTGTTGTTCCTGTTATCTCTTTGAAATAACTCTTTTAAATTGGGAACATAATTGCATTTATTACAAATACTAAACTGAAATCCGCAACCACCCATTACCACGTGCCGCCACTGGTACATACGTTATGATTATGAATGATGCACCTGACGGTAGAATTTGAAGGTGGACTTAAATCAGTCGGATTTAGGAAGCGGTAAAACTTTTTAAAGATAAGATTGTAGTAATAAACGGATGGAGAAAAGAAGTGAATCCAGGTTCGTTGTACCTTTAAATAAATTTATACAAAATGTTCTCATTTTTATAGGTATTTGAGCGTGTGTTAATCTTAATGTTAGGAATTAATTCGGAGAAATTTTATCACTGTTCTCAGTTTACGTATGTCACTGAAGTAATTAGAAACGTATGTCATATAGTTAAACGCCTACTAATTTTGGTATCAACGATTTGAAAGTGTCCATTAAAATTACGATTAATTGAATTAAGGATATTTACTTAATTAATGTACACTAGCATTATAAGGATGGAGTGCGAGTTTGAAACAAAACTGTTACCCCATACATGAAGATCGATCATATGCGCCATCTATGCAAGGAGTACCTACAAAGAGCTAAAATTCTTTGCCTGCATTTCGTTATGCATCGATTAAAGTAAACAGTTACTTCTTCCAATTTACTGATCATCATCATCATTACCATGAAACTTTGTTCCTCATTCAAAATTAATACTTACCATAACAACGTCGATTTAAGATAAACACCAAGAATAGGAAGATCCGAGTTCCTTATACGGCTCATTTTCATATAAACTGCCACTTAAAGCTTCGATTGCGTTTAATTCTGGCGTTTTTTTTTTATTTCACGCGGCAAGAGTGCATTTTCACACTCGCTACAGGTCGATCATTATGAATGATTTACTGTTTATAGGTGTCTGATGCTTTAAACCGCTGTCGTTCCTTCGAAAGCCTGATAACTGTATGCGTATTCGTGATTGAAGCGATTATTTATGTCCGGCGATCGATATATCTTCGAGATATGTATGTATATGAATGTGGAAAATCTGATGTAATATTGAGGACACATAGACATATATGGACAAGTGAAGAGTATGTGCAGTTAGATGATAGCTCATCTGGCTTCGTGAGAATTTATTTGCATCAGGTACAAAAGTGTACATTTATATATTTTGGTATTGCTTGCATATTAAAAATTATTAAATACATAACAATCAACGTATATACAGGTGTCCCATCGAACTGGGACACTAGATTTTTTTTTAACTTCTAGTAAAAATTTGATTTTGAAACTTGCAGTGTAGACATGGCCTACTGTGATCTATTTAAGGAAAATATTTTCAACTTTATAGCACTTTCGGTACACAGGGTGTTGATATCAACTTTCTTATTTTAAATGGAATGGAATAATTTTTATCGGTCTAATGAATTTGGCGAATCATTTGCAACTAGTTTATATTAAGGTTCCCTATCCCTAAACTCGACCGTTCTTGAGATATTTTCATTTTCGTGGAATTTTTGACATTTGCACTCTTTCAAATAAAATTAAATATTTTTTATGAGATAGCAGATATTTAATTGTTCTACTAAAGTCGATGTAAATACAAGGACGCAGCTATAAGGTGTTATAGCAATAATCACTGAATCACATACAGGGTGTTCAAAAACGTGCCTCCAATGTAGATACCTTTAAGCTAACAAAACTTTTTTCTTTCAAATGAAACATGGTATTTTTTACTACAGCATTGAATGCAGCTCAAAATTCTACATCGATTGATTTTAGAGTTTGGTATACTTATTCTTAATAGTTTTTGAAGTATTAGCATTTCTTGCAACAAATTGCTAAAAATATGCCTAAATTCCAAGTTTCAAACAAATAATTTTTTTTCCTACAAAACACTCTGTGCATTATTTGCCTCTTCAGATATCTAACATTCACTAGTTTCTTACTAATAGTAATGTCTTTTAGTCATAGAGAATGTACATTAATTTATAATATAATAATTAGATATTAGTAGGCCATGAGATGTGATAACAAACAAGTGATATCCATTGTTGGTAATTTACCAAATTGCGCAGTGATAAACCTATGCAGTATTAACAAGTCATATCTTTTATAGTAAGTTCTAACGCTGTCAACTCCTTCACACATTTTCTTCTAACAAGTAAAATATTATAAATCGAAAAAATAAGAAAAACATTGAAAGTTACATATACAAATAACATTTTAGACTTATTCTACATTCATGAAGAATGCAACAATGTTTAGATACCCACACTTATTTGTAATGAATAAAAACCTCAAAAAAATAAAATACAAAGGGAAATTAAAGCAGATATCCTAAATACACCCATATTTCAAACATTGTTCACTCACTAGAGTATGTTCTTTGTAGGGGAGCCGTCTGACATGGAGTATCCGAAAACAATGCAGCCTCTTGGCTTTTTGTAAATTTTTGTAAATATTTTCCTTAAATAGACCACAGTGGGCCATGACTACACTGCAAGTTTCAAAATCAAATTCCTGCTAGAAGTTCAAAAAAATCTAATGATTCAGTTCGGTGGGACACCTGTATATTGCGGTGTTATCTTAGTTTCAACAAATTTCTAAAACTAAATTATCTTGAATCAACAACTGTTTTAAACCACACCATATCAAAACAGTGTTATAAAAATGTAATGTATGACATTTAATGTTTCTTTTTTTACAATTTGTGTAATATTGCTCTGAATTTAGTTTCTACATTAAAAAATCCATTTGATTTTATTTTACAATTAACATTCATTTCTTACTGTAAAAAGCTTGCAATCTTTGCATATTTGGCATAATTGGTATCCTCAACTAGCTTAATTGGTAGAGCGCCCGTCCGGCAAACGAGGAGATGCAAGTTCGAATGTAATGTCAACGGCAAATGCCAGATCTTTCATCCATTGATCGTCTTTTAATATTTCAGATCCGTAATTTTTGGATTCTAAAAAAAAATATCATTTCGTTCAACAACTGAAAGAATGACTTTAACACTTCTAAAAGCCATCGAATTTCTGTGTTTAATAAAGTAAGCACCATCAGTTGCAAGGGAAACTGGTTTTTGTAGTCATAAATTATATTTATTCACAATATCCATCATAACGTTGAAAATGTTAACCCCAGTGATTGTATCAAGGATTGCGACAATCTCCAGAAGTTCTTCACTTGCTTTAAAATTCGCATCACATCCTCGAATAAAAATCACTTATCTTGTACATCTGCACTTTCATAAATTGCTATAGAATATGTTTCAAATGTTAGAATCATTGATTTTACAAGGAATGCAAGCTTTTACTGTGAGAAAGAAATTTGTCATGTTAATTCACTTTTCTATTATTATTTAAATTATTACATTTTCAATCGAGTTCTAGATAAAAATATTTTATAATTTTTATAGTAATGGTTACCTTCGAGATTTATAGAAATCAGCGTGAGACAACCATAGATCATTCACCACCCCTATGGTAGCATTTTTTCAGTTAATTCGTTAATTGTTTAAGCGTCCTTCCTTTGATGTTTTTTTTATAGACATGAAACTCAGATCTCAAATAGAATCAAAGGTAACTAAAAGGTTCAAATAGTCTTCATGTGTATATTTTCCTTTTAATCAGTATAGGTGATATAATCTAGATAGCTATAAATCAATAGATTACATTATTTAGATACATCAAATGAAAGTAAAATAACCTTTTATCATTTTAAGCAGTGTATTTAATGAGAAACAATATTTATAGAATAAAATTACATGTTAAACGATGTGAGGGTTGTACAAATAAACAAATATTAAGGCACATCGCATTGTCGCATGTGCTCAACTTATAAAATGACCTTGGTATATACTTGAATCTGGATATAATAATGCTAAGATAGTATGTGCTTGGTAGAAAGCATATTTCATATCGAAGGAAATTCTTGTTTAATTAAAAATTCCCCTCATTTATTATACAACAATAGACGGGCATTAAGAGTTACTCCACGCGGCATCCTTTGAGCAGGACGATCACCTGAACATAATAATTGTCGATGCATAGCCCCACCAAAGATGTAATATTTCATGTATTAGATGCGCATGATACTTAGCAGCACAGATAAATTTTCATGCTTGCGGTGTAGGGGTCATACATTATAAGAATATGTGTATGGAGTTCTCTGCGTATTGGTATTTTGATTCGTGCAATTTGACTAAAAAAAAACGCAAATTAAAAAAAAAATATATTTTAGTTTGATATTGCGTATTTTATTTCTATTTTCATTTATATTATGCATATACATACAGTTATATACAGTTAGCTTTTGGTTTAATACTGTGTACTTATAATATGTATGTATAAAATAAAGCAGCACCACAAAAGATGAATAAATAGTAACAAAACCAGAAAATATGTTCTTTCCAATCCTTTTATTAGTAAAATATTATTGTCTACCGGTTTCCGCTTATACCTTCTTCTGGACACACTAATGTGAAATAGCAGAATTATAGTATGTAACTAATTAGAGATTAAATTTTTTTATACATACATACATCAGTAAGATTTTAAAAACTACGTCTACGTCATATACGGAAGTAGTATTCAAAAACATTTACAATAAAACAAAATAAAAAAAATAAAATGAGACAATGCACAAATTCAAAATGGAAACATGTTAAAATTTGACTGCTTCGTGTTGTATGTGAAAACATCTATACTCTCCTAATTACTACTTTTTAAAGGTTTGTTGCAGACCAAGAAAGCTTAAGATTAGGAAATTACACAAAATATGTTGATTTACAAATGCAAAACATACCTTTGCATGGATAAAAATGCTGTTTATAGCTTCCAAAACTGGTGTTTACAATGTTTTTTTTTTGAACATTTTGCAAGCCCGTTGGAGGCAATAAATGGAGAGGAATTAAGAATTGGTAGGCAAATTTTAAATCTGTAATTAAATATACGTTAAGTAATTCTATAAATTAGCAAAAGATAATTATCTTTCAAAAACTTCCATTATCAAGAAGCTTAAGTACGATTCATTCATTCATTCATTCATTCAACTTAGGGTGGGGCACTTGATGTCCGGGCACTTGAGCTTGGTGCTCATTGTACCATCCCTATTGATTCTCTTATTTCAACTCGAGCAGCTTGGTGTTCTCTATAAAGCCCAGTATCTTGCCCAGTGGAAACTTGAGGACCTTCGAGGGCTCCAGTAGATCTCTCCCGAAATATTTCTGCCTGAGTACCTTCAGTTCCTCACATGTCCAGATTACATGTAAGCTGGTTTCCTCCTGTAGTTCGCATCTTCTGCCCCACGGCTCGCTTACACGGCCTGTGTTGTATAGATGCTTTTTCAGAAGGCAGTGTCCAGTTACCAACCCAGTAATGGTTTTAACTTCTTTCTTACTGCGCTTGAGTAGGTTATCAGAGAAACTACCATCCCCATCCCCTATCAGCGTTTTGGTATGGAGTTGGCCTTCAGTCGACCTCCATTTCTTTGTGCTTTCTTTATCTAACCAGGTCCAGATCTCCCTTCTTGCGGAATCCTTGGTAATCCCACATACGGGCTCTGGACCCATGAAGTGTCTCTTAGAGCCCTCCTTGGCTAGTTCATCGGCGATTACGTTACCCTTTATATCCTCATGTCCCGGCACCCAAATCAGAGACACCGTGTTGTCTCGTGCCAGTGCATTGAGGGATCGTTTGCAGTCCCTAACTAGTTTTGACCTAGTTACAGGGTTTGAGACTGCCTTAATGACAGCCTGGCTGTCAGTCATTATATTAATTTTCCTCCTCATGTAGCCCCCTTTTGCAGTCATTTCTGCACAGGCTGCAAGGGCGAATACCTCTGCCTGGAAGACCGTTGTATGTTTCCCCAGGCTTATGAATATCCTTTGATTAGGACTGGGCCCACAAATACCGGCTCCTGTCCCCTGGCTGGATTTGGATCCATCCGTGTACCAGTTTTCGTTAGCAATGATCTCACTACGTGCCTGGTCTCTGTTCGGTATGGAGATTTTCACCTTTTCAGTGAAGATAATTTCGGGTGGCATGCTGTCCGTGGCATTTGTGCAATGGCCCGTCCAGCAGCGTGCCCGTAGTATAAGTGTGTCCTCCCACCCTGAAGTTGGGATGCCACAGGTTGTTGGCTTTCAGTCTAAGGATCGCATTCATTGCCTCCGCTCTCACATAAAGTTCCAGCGGGGGGAGTCCCACAATGGTCTCCAAAGAGGCGGTCCCTGTACTGTTAGTTGCACCAGTGATACCCAGCAATGCCTGTCTCTGGACAGGCTTAAGTACGATTCTGCAGTTTAAAAATAAAGCAGTTAAACCTTGAATTACTTACCGACTTCCTTTATTTTAACGTATTTAGCACCACCGCAATTCACATTTCTATCTTCGATGCATGCACACAACTACTGCATTATTGGTAATCGTTCGAGTATCACGAGCCAAATTCACCCCACTGCAAAAATGACATCATATTTATTATTTTTTAAAACGAATTTTCACCTTAACATAAGTACTTATGAGATTTACCTCAAATATTAAAATCCTTAATAAAAGAATTTATTTTCATAATTCAAATATCTTATCCACTCTTTTGTTGCCTTTATTTCTTAAGGTCGCTTTACAGTTCGCAATTTTTGTTATTGCGTGCAATAGAATGCAATGCAGATATATTTGAAAGAAGTAAAACTTTTTAAAGAAATATATTTACTTAACTGAAGAAATCCTTTTTATGTGTGTAAAAATAACATGTGCCATCTATTACGTATTTTCTATATAAAATAAACATTTAGTTCATGTCATAGAAATGGTGGTGGGAAACACAGCCTTTAAAGTACAGTGATTCTATTTATCACAAGTGTGGACATGGTGCGTCATTCTTTATTGGCTCACTTCTGTCACGTGGGACAAACCACCTACTAAGATCACAATTAATTTAAGAAATATGATCATTTATAACAACTTTCTGTTTATTTCCAATGGTAAAATACGATATGTTTGGAATCTTAATGGAAGAAAGTGGGTAGGAAAGTTGTCTGTACCTTAAAGTGAGAGTTACTATACCTTAAAGTATTTCATATCAAGTCAACAAAATAAATCGCTATCAATTATAAGAAACTGCAGCATTCAATATCAAATTAATTTCTACTTTTACCTTGAACCAATTATCAGGTGTTTGTGGATAGCCGTTATCTGAAAGAGTAAACAATCAATGAAACACTAAATTTTATTCACAAGTCACAACAAATTGAATGCCGAGTATAGCAATAAACTTAAAATAGCATTGACTTAGGTTATTTCTGCAATAAGCGATTCAATAGTACTTTAAACAGTATCATATTATCTCCAAAATAGAAAGTTAAGTTGAACAGCTGATTCCAGAACAATAGAGGCATTGAATTTTATTACTAGAACCCCTAAGAATATCAATTCACTTTCCCGTTCGAATATCTTTATAACTCTCGGTGTTTATTACTTGTTTACAGCGCCTCTTCCAGATTAAGCCGTCCAATGATGAAAAATATTGTACCGCCGTTAAAGTTTTACGATCGCTTTTATGACACTATTAACCCTCTTTTAGATTTTTTTTTCTTAATTGTAATATTGACACTTTTTTATTTCTTCGCATATTGCAACTATTTAAGGAAAAATTATACGATTCCAATAATTAATATAAAATTATATATAAATATTAAAAACACTCGGGAATCTCAGGAAGCACTTTTTTTTCAATTTTAAGACAACATTTGCCACTTTATGGTGTATTCATGTTGGGTTACATCAGTTTATGGAAGACCACCAGCGAACAATAAATAACTGCCCGGGTCCTCCTTCAAAAACACATGTTACTTACTGTGCCTGTTCGGAATTGAAGAAATAATATGTGGGTGCAGGTAGGCAAGTCATCGTGCGCTGCGTGGAATCACAAATTTACAAATAATACGGGCTCATAACTTCGTATGATCGTATGCCACGCGTAGTTATAAAAAAAAATATGAGAGTCACGCTTCTTGCTTGATCGCCCATGTGAAATTTAATAGTGGATCGAGGCAAATGTCATGGGCCCACTTCTCCACCCTGATTTATCGACGCAAATAAAGATCCAGTTTCAAAGTAAACGATGCTCTAGCTCTAGAAACGAGTGGCTCGGTGTTTATTTATATCAGAGCTAACTGTCAGTGATTCGACATTTTAGTAGAAATAAAATGAGCAGGAAATGAAAATTTTTACGTATTGTCATGGTTTAAATATTTACACAATTTTATCTATTTTTTAACAAAAAAAAAAATATAACAAGAGAAATATAAAATATCGCAGTAAATAGCCAGACGATCCAGGTGGCGTAGGAGACCTCTACATTTGGAAAGTCCTTCAAGGTTATTTTCCTCCAGAAATTCTCCTTCAGGAAGTAAAGCTGGTCAGTTCGAATCACCTACATATAGAAATCAAATATTAGAATTTGAATATTAACTATTTTGACAGATTAAACTTGGATCAATTTCGATTCGAAAAAACATTTTCATTTTTTTACAGTGTATTTATTTTACTTAAATTTAGTTTAATAAGACTTTTATATGTATTTATAATACAAATTCATTGATACGTCAACAAGAAGACAGGAAAAATATTTGGAATTCACTTCGGTCTAAAATTAACGTGTATACAAGGTTGCATACCCACTGTACAGTTAATATTTTTAAATTGTTAATTAAATATATTAATATGTATTATAATTTTTTAAAAGTACTTTTTTTATGATATACACTCACCTACCTTTGTTTATAGTGAATATACCCTAATAACCAATTTTAAATTTCCCGTCACTATTTTTAGTAATTTCAACGTAAAGGCATTAAAATAACTATCAATGAAGTACAAAATAATAGGTAATTTTATGTTTCAAGGTTAAAGTTACGAAGAATAATTGCGGGCAATTTAAATTTGGCTATGTGGGTAATATGATTCCAGAATTTTGCAATTATTTATTTGAATTAATTTAAACATTAAATAGTTCCAATACATCCCTCATATCTGTGAAATTAACGGATTTTTCGAGGCAGTTGCACTCTTGCGAAGACAATCGCAGTCTGTTAATTTTTTTGTAATTCGAATCATTCACCAGCCAACCTCTGTGAGAGACGGTCATGTCTCAAGTGATTTTTATAAATTTTAACGGCTTTTCTGATAAAATCCTATTTATTCCAAATTCCAACCTAAAATGTTGGTTATTTTAAAATAAATTTAATTATATTGTAATTTTTCTCCAACGACGATTTTCCCGAGAAATGTTCCCGTTCCTGAGCCATTCTCCGTAATTTGAAGTATGAGGGCTCCTATTCGATATCCTGACCAGATCTGATCACTTTGATACACCCATATCAACCTAAAAATAAACGTAAATGTTAATACACTTATAAGAAATTTTATTTTAATATGTTTGACAAAGTTTTGGGTTAGAAAATATTGTATACGACCGTCAACCATTTTGTGACAACTTGTGTAAAAATATGTATAAGGTGGCAGTTTGAATTTTACTATTTAATACATATTCAAGCTACGAAACTGAATACACAGTATTTTTTGCTATGAAATGTTACATATGCTGATTACTACCTGACATTTAAGCATAGAATCACATAGGTACAAAGTTTAGGAAGACGCGGGAATTTTGAAATTTAAAAGTAAACATATTTATATTTCTATGATGAAATTATATTGCAAAACTTGGAATTACTATTTAAAAACTAATTGTGTCTGTAATTGTTACTAAATAAGCGAATTCATGTAACTTACCTGACATAAATCTTTTTTTTATTTACGTTGTTTTACACTGACAACTATTTCGAACCGCATTTCAAAAATAAAATCCCTTTGGTTTTAACTTAAACATTTTATTTTATCTTACAAGGTCTTTCAACAACATTGATACTTGATATATAATAGTCTTATCCACACAATTTTCACTTAAATTAACCACTTCAATATTGAATATGCGAGCAAACAACAACGGCCATCAGTATCCTATACCACCCTCGGCTATGCTAAAGATAAAGTCTGTCTATTCGTAATTTTCTAATGCCATAATATCCTCTAGGCTATCGTAGTCAGAAATTCTCCCCCCGCATGTTCATCTGGCATTAGAGAGATTTTTGGAATAGGTTCAACGTGCCCAACTACCCTAAAATTTATTTTGACATGTGTGACCACTATTATGGGGGTAAATTTAAAAAAATTTTAAAAAGTAATCTGCAAAAAGTAAAGTAAAATATCCAAAAAAGATGTTTAAACGTGATGTTTTAGCAAGAATTTGCCTTATTTTAATTATAAAAAAACTCATATGCTGTAATATTTATGCCAGTTACTGCATAACCAACGATACAAAAATGAATAAAGACGTTTCTCTCTTTAACTACTTACCAAACACCAATAGTGAGGATCGTAATTTGACTACTTGATTAACAGATGATTTTAGGAGTAACGAATAAGTATATTTGACGACAAAGCAACATGGGATCAATGGCCGCAGGAATATCTGCAAATTTTTGATGGCACATTCTTGCTTCATATGACAAAGACCTCTAATTCAGTAAAACACGATATTCTCCCTCACAAGCTGAAACGATATGAAATAAGGAGAATACTTCTTATGTTTTCAATATCCTCTCTTCCTAACAGAACACACATGAAGCCCTGGAAAGGCGAGCATTAAACAACAAACGTTTAAATCTATTTACGTAAACATATAAAATTGTAGAATTTGTAACGTATTTACGTATATTACAAAAAAGGAATACCAGCCAGCGTACGAAGCGAGTGGACGCGCCGTTCAATTGGAGAGCAGTTGTAAAAGGAACCGCGACTAGGTGCTAGCCACAACACAGATACATATGTTATTAAAAGTGCATCGCGTATAGCGAGCTAATGGTAACTCCTGTGATTGTTGAGTGCTTATTGTGCCAAGAAATAAAATATTGTAAAGGTGAAATCAATTTTGAAACCATTCAAGGTGGAATTCCACAGGAATCGATACTAGGGCCGTTATTATTTTTTCTCAACATCAATGGTCCGCCATTCAGTACTAAAATCATTGAAATCTGTTTATATGTAGACGACAGTTTATTTCTGGTGTTTTTCCGAAGACTCTCATCTTATCGCTAGAAAAAAATCAAGAGCAGTCGACAAAACCAAGGAATGTAATCAAGATGAGATGAAAGTAAGCCAATCTTGTTATTAATGGTTGCTCTTCCTCCATCACACTCATGTCATTTTGATCTTCTGTCATTTCATAGCTTGAATAAGCTATCCAAGAAATTCTCTTTATGCGATCCGTCTTGCATTTACTTCACCCAATATTCATTTGCAGATCTCGAGTAAGACATTCCACAGTTTCCAGCTGATCAAGAAGATCATTCTTTCAATTAAGTATAAAATTTCAAGTCATCTCTTGCGGTGTTTCAATAGTATCACTTAATTTATAAAGGATAACTTTGGTTTTACTTGTATTTATTGTCAATTCGTTATTTTTTAACCACCGAAGGACATTACTGTAGCTACAGTAAAGAACCCGATTCTTGAAAAGTTATAAAATCACTGCCCCAGAACATTAATTTAGTTGTATATCCAAAATCCACTATTCCGTGGGCGGCAACAGCATTCGAAGAAATATCATTTATAAATATCAAGAATAATAGAGGTCATAAGATATTTCCTTGTGGTACACCTATAATAGTATCCGTCCACTCCGAGTAGATGTTTCCTTGGGGGGAATTTAATTTTACTCTTTGTTGCCTACCACATAAGTACGACTCATAAGAAACACTTCTTATACCGTAGTTGTATAATTTATCTAAAAGAATCTTGTGCGACATTGAGTAAAATGTTTTTTAAAGTTTAAAAATAACTTCTAACTAACTAACCGCTGTTCTTTCTTCATATTACCCTCTTTGTAGTCAGTTATTCTTCACAATCACCTCACCTGAGAAGCCCTGTACAGATGAATTTGTTTTTCTCATTACATTATAATAAATCTTACGTTACTTATCCAATCTTTCATTTTACACAATTCAGCAACCGTCTTATTTATAATTGAGTCGTCTGCATACCTTCCGTTTAATCTATAGACAAGAGCGATTCTACTGACACCGTAACTTCCAAAAGCCGTAGCGGATTCAAACGCGTATCAATTAATTATCAACAGGTACGCTGCTGTCCGACTAATGCGTGGGGAAGGTACGGAATAAAAGGAAAAACGAAGCTAACGATAACTGAAGCGAAAAATAAATCATACATTATCGGCTATTTTATCGACAGAGCGGCCGGCCAGGCTTTACGATGTCTCTCTGAGTCTATCTTGCTGCCAAGATATCGCTAAGAGCTAAATGAATGGACGCACGGTAATCTGCGTGGCGGTGAGCTTAAAGGGTGCCAATTAGCAGAAGAGTGCGAGACGAATTAAGAAGGAATAGGTCTGGAGCGTGTATAGTCGAAGACGAATATAATGGCAACGAATTAGAATCAACTAAATAGCTTTTGTAAATTGGTGGTAAAGTTTTTTTAGGATCATTATTTTCTCGTATGTAAATGTAGGTGTAAATAGGTATGATAATGTATACGAAAAACAATAATGGTCCTAAAATGCGTTCCTGTGGTACACCAAACTTTACTTCTATAACTTGATACTGCTCTCCTTTCATTTACAATCGAAGTTAGGTATGAAAGCAGTTTCTATACTGAACGTAGAGTTGTAATTAAAGTTGCACTCATCGTTTAGTCTACTAGATGTATTAGGACGCCTAGAATGTATTTCATTTTAAATTTGATTTGTTATTTGCTTCCTTAGTAAAAGACACTCGATTTCAGTCTATTTATGAAAACATATAAAACTGTAAAATTTGTAAGGTGTTTACGTATTGCTGTGTACTAGTGATGGGGCAATCGGATCCAAAAAGTATTCAATAAGCGTAAACGGATATGTAGTCACTACGCTAAGAAAAATCGGAACTTTTTCTTAACAATTCTGATTCTTTTGCTAAACGATTTAAATATCGGTTCATACAGATACCGATTCTTTTTAGTCGATAAGGAAAAAGAATCGTTAAGCAAAATGTAGTCGATAAGAAAAAGAATCGTTAAGCAAAATGTAGCCGATAAGAAAAAATATTCCTTAAGCATCACATAGTCGAGCCGATGTATGTATATGTAGACACCGAGGCCGAGGCGAGCACATTTGCGGCATATTTGTAAATAAAGACAAGTTGGTGTTTCTTATGCCTAACTCGACTCTTTTACGAGATAATTAACTATTCTTCAAAATGTAGATCAAAATTTAAGACATGCCTGTCATGCATATTTAAGCTAGATATTTTAAACTGTATTTGTTTTTTTAACTAAAGCATTAGACTTGATAATAAAATGAAGGTAATGCAAAAGATATACAGGGTGAACAGATACATACTTCAATTTTCTCTGTCTTTAAAGGCAAGTAAGTTTCTTATTGTAAATGGAACACCTTATATTTATTACCTGATTTAGATTCTAATTTTGAACTTGAATTTAACCACGACAAGTAAATTGTGGGTGAAAGAAATCTGACTTTCTTAATTACCCCAAAAATTGAAAAGGTTTAATTTAAAATAAAAGAACAGAATTTTTAACCCAATGACGTTAAATTAACAATCAAAAATTTATTATAAAAAAAAAGAAAAAAAAAGTTAATTACAAATTTGCAGAGGGTTCTGGCCTAAATTTAAAAACTGCACGTGATTCTAAATTGCAATTCAATATATTTCCTATTTTCCTATACAAATTGTTATTCCCTAACAAAATTAGTTAGTTCAGGAAGATAATTTTTTTTAAAACAATACACGTGGTTTGAAATTAAAATAAAATAAATTCGTAGAACACTAGAAATTATACAAAAATGAAAACTAAAAGCAAGAACAATGCTTCCATTCACCCAACCCGAGGTGATTAATAATTTAAAACAAAACAGCAAAATAGAAAACGGAAAAATTAATTCTTTAAAATATAATGAGTAAATTACAACTAAAATATATCTTCTTGCACAAAAATAATAAATGATCTTATATCTAAAATGTGCACACATCAATATAATAACAATTATTATAAAGCGAATTCCTTAATGGATAGAATAAAACAATTAACGCGAATTAAATTACGAAATAAAAATGAAATACGAAATGGCAGCAATGAATTTAAAAACACATGTACTAACGCTAGCGTCTACCAAGGAACTGCCTGAAAAATCTCTCAGCTGCGTACAACGCAAACGCACAAAATCTCCGACAACATTCAAGTAGAAAAGGTGCTAAATAGAACTAGCCAAATGCTAGCCATCTTAAAGAAAGGAATTAATTTTAAAAAAATTAACACTTAATTAAAATAAATCAAACAATTAACCCTTTAACTAAAATTTATACAAAAATAAACATAATTGTGGAGATTTCTCGATACAATGATTCAGCAGTTTTAAGCAAAACAAATATGCAACACAAAATACACTCAGCGGTAATGTGAGTTGCCACAGCAGTATATTACAAAAAAGGAATGAACAAATAAAGATAGTTCCCCGCGGTCACGAGTACAGCACAACGTGGGAGTACATGGGAGAGCGTAAGCAGGCAAGCAAACAAAGGAAGTCACTTGTAAAAGGACCCACTACTAGGTGCTGGTCACAACACCGGTATATATATTACTAAAAGTGCATCGCGTACAGCGAGCTAATGGTAGTCCCGCGATTGCTGAGTTCTTATAGTGCC
This sequence comes from Protaetia brevitarsis, assembly GCA_004143645.1. Taxonomy (NCBI): domain Eukaryota; kingdom Metazoa; phylum Arthropoda; class Insecta; order Coleoptera; family Scarabaeidae; genus Protaetia; species Protaetia brevitarsis. The sequence continues at coordinate 43,729 of RXPK01003780.1, forward strand.
AAGAAATAAATATTGTAAAGGTGCAATCAATTTGTTTTGTTATTTAGTATACAGGCTCATACTATAATTTAAATGCTCATACAACCGCAGGAGGGTTATTTTGCTCGATAAAAGATTCTCATGCTAGTTTTTATTTATTTATTTCAATTAATTAATAGACATTATTATTCACCAAACTTACGGTGCTCAACCAAAAAAATATAATAATCATAAGTAAATTAACGACACTGCAGGGCACGATAAAGTGTACCATTTCAGTATGTAGATGACATATCATTTTTTGTATCGCTACAATAAAGACAATATTATTACTCAAATATCTTGGAGAGGTCGAGTATTGTACAATAAATAACATTTTTGTATAGAACTTGTAAAACACAAACATTGAAACACTAACGACCCACACATTTCAATCTATTAAAATAAATGATGAGGTACAGTTTGGGACATGACAGAAATATTAACTAAATAAATTATTTTATTTGCCCAGTCCAATAGGGTAGTTACCACCATTATCTTCTCTCTCCCCGCTACCCCTTGTATACGCACTTGAACAAGGCTTTTCAATTCAATACTAGAATTGTATTTATTAAGGAATTAATCATTCGATGCATATATTCGTTCCCTCACTTCTTCGGCATTTAAGCGAAGCCTAGCATATATTTTTTTTGTAAAACCCCCAAATAAAGGAAGTTACGTGGATTAAGATCAAGTGGCCAATCGACCACCATAACCAACCCATCTGATTGGAAAAGCGGCATCGTGCATGTACAGCATATCGTGTCGCACATTTAATGGCTTGTTTTAAATAAGTTCTTCCAAAACATTACGGTATTCAGCAGCATCAAAACGGTTCGCACTGAGAAAAAAGGTTTTAATAAAAAAAATTTAAGAAATTTATATTAACACCAAATTAAATTAATATTTGTTCTGACAAAAACAGGAATTTATTTCAATTCTGCGAGACATTTAAGAAAAAAAAATATATTAGCCACAGAAAAAAACTTGCCAACGTTGTTTTAAGAAATAATAAGAAACAAATAATTCGTGAGATGTTATAAATATTTAAATGTTTATTAGCAGTTGCTCATTTTTACTTATCCAGCTTTCGCGAATATCTGCCCACATTGTATAGGCAAAACTCAAATATATTTTAGCAAAAATCAAACATTAAATTTTTGTCCGTTATTAAAACGTTTTACTGTATACTAATGCGAGCCTATAAAACCTAATCATGCCCACACAGGTTGATCTACCCAGGAAGCGGAGTCTAATCACGACTCGTGCGTCAACAATTTACGACCCCAGAACGGATATATTCGACTATCCACTTACATATGCTCACCTTCTTCCAAAATATAGTATATAGTATATGTATATCTGAGCAGACCGCATCAAAAAGATGAAGAAACAAATGCCTACGCCGCGACTTGTTTGTCGGGAGAATGCGTGATGGACGCCAGTCATTTCGACAGGACCATAAAAGTGCCGCCCGCGTTTTATTTCACGCCATCAATGTCCCTTTGACTTGTCTTAATTTCATGGCTTTTCTTTTCTTTGCCGATGGTCGTCGTTATGAAGTTGAACTTTTGAGTTTTTCGTGGTGCTTGTATGTACCAACAGAACCAGACACTGGCCGTGATAGTGTAGTACACTGGCAGAAGATGTATTAAATTAATAAAAAAATAGCGAACCAACAAAAAAAAATGGTTAAATATAGTCAAACAAAAATGTTTGTTGAAGTAACAAAATGCAAATGTTGAAATAATTCGGTAAATTTAATAATAATTCTAGCATTGTTTTAACAAACAAGATAATTTTATTTTAAATATCCAGTATTGTTAGAACAATGTGTTCGGAGTAAAATAAACAACTATTTTGTGTTAAATCTACCAAAAAAAAATCATTAAAGTAAAAAGTAAAATTTGTAAGGTTAACATATATCACCCCATATTCATAATATGAAGCGTAAAATAAATGTATAAGACAAGATATATTTAAAATCCTCAAAAAAAAGTAGTCATTTTGTTGGCATCACTGCCATTGCACGCCACCAATCGCTGGTTTAATGTTCGCAGGTCCTATTAAATGTTTGCCTGGTCTAGTACACTAGATTTGTTTTATTTATTTATTTTATAACTTTGATTGTTATGCTTTAACACGAAGCAAGAAGAAGCGCCATCAATGAGGACATTATCTGGACAATGAGGTTTCTCTAAATTTTAGATAAATTGACATTTTATTTAATGTTTTATTTATAGATACGTATTGCTGTGTACTGATGGTATCAAAGAAAATGCAAAATGAATTAATAAAAATGAAAAATTAAATTAGCTAGCTCAACGGATAAAAATTTTAAAAGGGCGCAAAAGAACAATAATTAAACTCAGGGTTATCCACGCAAATTAAAACAAGAATTTAATCACGACAAGTAAATTGTGGGTGAAAGAAATCTGACTTTCTTTAATTCCAAAAATTGAAAAGGTTTAAACAAAAATAAAAGAACAGAAATTTTGAATGACGTTAAATCACAATCAATAAATTTATTATTAAAAAAAAAAGAAAAAAAAAATTGTTAAATACAATTATGCAGAAAACAAAAACCATGGACTGAGAGTCCTGGCTTAAATCAAAAAAACTGCTTGAGATTCTAATTAACAAAAGGACAATGCTAATCCTTTAACGAAGCAAAAAGGCAAAATAGTTTAGGAAGATAGTCTTTTTTTATATCACATCAATCCACGTGGTTTCAAAATTAACCAAACTAAATTAAACGTGGACAATTCAAGTAAATTAACACCAGAAAAATATAAATACAAGCACAATGCTTCTATTCATCCAACCCGATGTGATTAAAAATAATTACAAAACAGCAAAATATAAAAAAAAACGAAAAATTAACTCTTTAAACTAAATATATCTTCCCGAACAAAAATAATAACTGATCTTATACCTAAATTGTGTACACAACAATGCATCAACAATTATTATAAAACGAGTTCCTAGATGGACGAAATAAATCAAAATAACCAAATTCAAATCTTTAAATCAAAATGAAATCACAAAATGGCAGCAATGAAAATAAAAATGCATGTACTTACACGCTTCGTCAATCGAGAAACTGGCCTCACAGCGTTAAACAGTCGCATACATATAATATTCTACAGCTGCTTGCGCTCAACGCACAAAGATCATAGAAGAAGAATATACAAGAAAGGGACATGAGCTACATGAGCAAAATCTAACAAATTAAAAAGTGAAATTAAATTAAACAAACTGAACATTTAAATTAAACAATTTACTCAATTAACAAAATCTTATATAAAATAAAACAATTTGAAATTTCTCGCTACATTGACAAAGGCTTATCGAAATAACCAAAAAAAACACTGAATTTACGACAACCGGGGTGCCAGGCCACAGCACCATGTATATTTATCATTGTATTTACTGTTTTTGTTTTTACTTTGTAATAATCTATTATATCTTGACACTGTCGATGTAATTTTTACTAACGACAATAAACATTATTATTATTATTATTATTAGATATTATTATTAATAATAAAACACTATAGTTGCCTTCATTATACATTTTTCTTGTAAGATTAACTAACATTTTGGTTAACTCAACAAGCATTACAGTTACATTAATAGAACAGGTTTTGTTGAAGTAATTAAAAATAGTTTCAAAATCTACTACTGTGAAGGAAGGAAGAGAGAGTGGAGGGGGAGGGGGGAATAATGATTTAGAAGGTGACTGCCAGTCAGCAGGTCGCCGATCGAGCTGAAAAAAATCGAGGTACTTCTTGAAGCCAAAAGAATGGGGATACGGGTACGAGGGTGTTTTGTGAATAGATCTCTGATTGATCAAAACGGCGAAAAAAAACATGTTTAATCGTGTAAATTCGTAATTTAAATCAACAACATTTAGCAGTAATAAACTCGATTGTGCTTCCGTGGCCACATCAGTGGCCTAATGCGAAATAAACGGGTCACCTGGTCTAGTGGATAGCGCGCTCGAATTCTAAAGGTAAAGTCTGGAGTTCGAGGTTGCTGTCGTGTTCACTTCTTTTTTGTATATAATATATAAATAATTTTATTATTAAATTTAATGTTCGCATTTCAATTTAAATTGTTGCGACACGTGAATCGTACAAGATTTAAAAATTCAATGAAAAACAGAATCACAATCACGGTGCAAATAATATATAAAAAAACTTATATTATAGCAATTATGTTTATGTAATATCAAGTATTTTCAATTTTTATCTATTTTTTTTTTCATTAATTCATTTATTGTCATTATTTTTAATAATGAATGTTTCACGTCTTGAATATCTTAATATTGAATTTTAATTCATGTGCGATTCACGTGACGCAACAATTTAAATTGGAATGCGAAAATTATACTAATAATAAATTTAATAATCATTTATATATTATTAACAAAAGAAATGAATACCACAGCAGCCTCGAACTCCATTAGAACTCCTTTAGAAACCGAGCGCGCTATCCACTAGACCAGGTGACTCGTTTGTTTCATATGTATTAAAAATTACTGATCTTATATAAGTAGGTGGACGGGAGTACAAATGGAGTTTAAACGGGATTTTTTTCAGTTTATTACAGCTAAATGTACTGCGATATGCTGACCTAGCAGTCTCCTTGTTAATTAAAATGATATTTTTAATTCATTCAAACAAAATATGTATTTTATTGTTGATCCGGATAACAAGCAAACAACTGTTGCACTAACAAAATATTGTCAACATTTTTTTTCAGTTATTTTAACCTTATATTTTTGTTCAATTTTATTAAAAATGTTGTTAATGCAATAATATTTTTCCAACAAAGTGATGTTGTTTAATTAACGGAATATACATATTTTCTTCTCTCAGTGTAAGTAATGAATATAAATACGTCAGTAATTAACTAGATATCTCAAACAGGATATAAGAAATAAATATGTGTGAATTGGGCACACATCATGCAATTCGAATCCTAATTAACGCAGAAATCATTCTCATCGATTTTAAATGTGTCAATTAGTGTGGCTGAAATTAACTTTGAACAGTATGTAATTTGCTATAAGATCTTGTGGTTGAATATATATACTCATTTGGTCGTCGCTGCTGGAGTAAATGCGTTACAATCGGCACAGAAACAAAATGACCGTCGTAACTTAATACACTATAATTCTAAGAAGATTTTAACCTTTACAAAAATCTGCGGAAATATATAGCTTAAGAGTAAATGGTGTAATTTTAGCTTTACATTTCCTCATTGCATATGATCTGAAATATTATAATTTGCATTACAGTGTTAGAGCGGAAACATTGGCTTCTCAAAATTCATTCTAAATTACATTCTAATGACTAGCAATAAATGATGCGATTATACATTTGATGAAACAAATATCAGATATACAGGGTGCGCCGCCTAAATTCTCGGATATTTGGATTTATTACTAGTTCAATACTGAAACTTTATTTTTGAGAGTTTTTAGTAATTATCAATCTAACAATGTACGTAAGAGTCAGCTTCGACTCTTTTCTTGTCTCCAATTGATATACGCGATGCTTTGATGATCATGGTAAAGAACGTTGCAAAGCAATTGCGGTATTTAAGAAATTCATCTTTTTTAGTGGCGCTTTCCCAGCAGCGTTAAAAACAAAAGCAACTCCTATTTATAAACGAGGTGAGCCTCAAAATATACATAATTATCGATCTATTACTCCCACTTCTGTTTCTTTCGAAAATATTTGAATCTGTCTGTTTGCTAAGGTTATTAAATTTTTTACATAACTACAACCTACAACGTCATTAGCAAGAATCAGCATGGATTTGTACGAGAAAATTCAACTTTTACAGCAAATAATTCTTTTAATCAAAACCTTATGAGGTATCTTGAGGCGGGTGAGTGGCCTGGCGATCATGTGTGATTTCAGCAGGGCATTCGATCGCGTCAATCATCATGCTTTGATGAAAAAACTGGCATCTTTTAGTACTGGGGGAAATGCGTTGCGGTGGATATCATTCTACCTGCATAATCGAAGCCAATATGTGTCAATAAATCTTAATTTGGATGGATACATTAATTCCATAAATTCTGTTTGTTATATACGGTGTCCCACAAGGCTCTGTATTGGGTCTCCTCTTATTTATGCTATACATTAACGACATGGAAAGTACCATGCTAGATAATGATATTCATATTAAACTGTATGTTGATGATCATATCTGATAAGTATAACGATAATTTACAGATACAGGTAATGATTTTCTTGACAGGATTAATAATTGGCTAAACAAGCACAGTCTTCAATTAAATACGGAGAAAACATTTTTTCATTGAACATTAATGGGAAGCAAATAGCATCTATAGAGGATAAAACTTCTAGGTTTACAAATAGACCAAATTTCTTGGTGGGAAACCCACTGTAATGAAATCTTTGCTAAATTAAATTCTATTACATACCTTTCTCGGTAATCTAAAATATATATTAATCAAAAAACAACTAGCTTCTGTGTATAATGCTTTGGTCGAGAGCAGATTGCGATATGAGATACGTTTCTGGGCAGGCCCACCTACTGCACAAAGCTGTGTTTATTATTCAGAAACGTATTTTAAGAATTATAGTAAATAGTGACCTCTACTCATTCTTGTAGACAATTAGTTAACAAACTTACTATTCTAACATTAAGGATTCTATAGAGATGTGTGTTTATATATTCGTAAACCAGAATAAGAATAAGAAGAATGAGTTTCATCAATATAGTGCTGGTGACCAGTTCCGCATTTCTTCTAATGAAATAGAAATTAAGTTACTTATTTTATTACCATCAAACCTGAAAAAATGTAAAAACTATTTTCAAAAAACTTTATAAAAAATCTTATTTGGTTGCCGAGGTAACCTACAATTTAAGTAAATTCTTTTAATTCATTTCTATTTTATTGACTAAACCTATATGTACATTTTTATATTATTCTGGGTTGATTATTACTATAAACGAATGTCAACTTGCTTAGCTTAAATAAAATGCTTATATATTATTTCCTTTGTTTGATAGCACACGCAATTCAGAGCAAGATTCTACATCTTGCCCTGCATTCAATACTGCATTGAAAAACACCGCGTTCCATATGAAAAAAAAGTCTTTTTTACTTTAAAGATTATTGGACTTGAGTTTCTGAACACCCAGTACTTGCATCCACATCAGTAGAATATATAAACGATTAGCTTTAGGAATAGTAAACATTGATACAAAGTCATCACAAATGATGCGAGCAATACACTGGACCCATAATAATTGCACCATTCCATTTAAAATAAGAAAGTTGATATCGACACCCTGTATACTAAAAATTTTATAAGACTGAAAATATTTTCTTTAAATAGATCATAGTCGGTCACGACTACTCTGCAAGTTTTATACTCAAATTTCTACCAGAAGTTCGAAAACTTCTAATGACCCAGTTCGGTGAGACACCCTGTATAATAAAAGCGAAAAGTAACATGTTGCACCATTTGATATTTATTTTCTTCCTAAAAGAAAGACGTGATTTTTGCGTTTAGTTAATGTTACAAAATTTAGTGGGAGTAAACATAGTCTTTGGACGCATGTTTGTACAAACTTTTCATGGTTTTATTTAATGCATCATGTTGGTAAAGTTTAATCGTAAAATTCAAGTACATTCAAGTATAGCATATAGCCTAGCACAAATTAGGTGTAAAAGAATGCTTCGTTTTCTCCGGATAGAATTAGCAACTAATTCAAAATCAATACCTTTAGCTTCTTTGTGTTGTAAAATTCGCCAAATTTCATCAATTTTCAAGCCACCATTCTCCGCAATAACAAACGCGCACATAACGTCTAACGAAAACACAAGGCAAGTTACAACGTATACAACACAATTTGCAACGATATCCTGCATCCTGATCGGTATAGTGCCGTAATAAACAATAGCTCAGACGACAAGAACATACGAGTCGCCGATAGAATAGAATCAACTTGTTTATAAATAACCTGTGTAATGTGTATGTCTCCACTTTGGCTTCCAGCAGCGTAAGGGGTATCAAATTGAAATACGAAAAAGGCTTTCACGGACCGTTTATTAATAACAAACACCAGTTTAATGGAATCTTTGACCCAGCATAGACCGGCTTTTATCATTATAAATGTGCATAAGTTTGTCTTATCGTCCATGTAAAACCTACACCATCGGTGTGTTGCCCGGAGTTGCCAACGTAAACATTGGCCGTCCATTTGAGTCGCGTCAACTTGGAAGACAATAAAATTAATTGGTAATTTCGCAAAAGCAGTTTACGTTATAGCCGGAAGGCAGTCAACGGTTTGGCAGGCGAACGAAACGATTACCAGGATACAGACAGACAGGAAACGTTTGTTTAAATTTTTGCTATACAAGCACTGAGATTGTACATACATATTGCGTTTACTATTTTACAGTGTCAATTTTGAAAACGCTAAATGTGTATACTTTACATTTATAGCGAGATAGGAATGACATATGCTTGATAGAAAAGGAGCTGATTTCAGCGCTTGTTTCTTTTGTATACAAACATTTTGATAGCTGTTTACGTTATACGCAGGCGCCAGAGAGGTGCTAAAGCAACAAACTGACAACAAAGAAGCAAAGCGATTATGCGGTTCTATGATATCTACACCTTAGCAAAGCAATAACAACGCGAATTAAGAGCCAACGAAGGAAACATTAACTGATTTTACTATAAACAGGAATCATATTGCACTAATTTAGATTCGAGTGCGAACGGCATTTACAAAAACTGCGACAATACAAAAGCAGTTTAGTACTTTCAAGTTCTATTTTAACTGAGATCCTGTTAGATCTTGCCAGTAGAATGGTGTTATATATTTCCCCTCGTCTAAAACTTGATATCCTTTATTTATATTATTTAATCGGAAAAGCTTTAAAACCAATTTCCTTTGTGTATTGTTTTGTATCCTATTCCACTTAGTGTATACCAAGTGATCGCACACGAGCTGACAAGGGGTAAAGTAAAGAGCAACAAAACGGTATTATTTTACCATGCCAGTGCTGGCTGTCATACACATTGAAGATATTTTTGTAAAATAAAGTCAATAATTTTTCTATCGAGTAGCGTTTAATATACACAGCACTGAGTGAGTGGTGGATAATATTTTCATTTCGCATTCAAGACGTACACTATACAATATCCATTGCAAACAATGGAATTGGTAAACTACAGAAAAACTGTCGAATTTAAACGATCCAACAGACGATGCAAACAGCCCCAATAACAACTCATATTGATTTCAATTAAATTGATATCGTTTCTTAATAAACCGCGTTTTTAGTGGATAATCATAACTTAAAAATGGATTATTATCAGAGAGTAGACAAGAAAAAAATAAGTTTTGCATGCCTAGCGAGTCGACCAAGCGTAAAGACAACATGTTTAGAGCGTACTGCTGTGTATTGATTGAAATGAAAAATGCAAAATTGAATTTAAAATGAGAAAGAAAAATAAAATTAGCTAGCTCAACGGAAAATATTTATATGGACGCAAAAAAGCTATTAACCCCAGAGTTACCCTCGTGAATTAAAACTTGAATCTAACCACGAAACGTAAATTATGAGTGAATGAAATCAGACTTTCTTAATTACCCGAAAAATTGAAAAGGTTTAAAATAAAAATAAAAGAACAGAATTTTTAACCCAACGACGTTAATTAACAATCAAATTTATTTTTCAAAATGGGTTAAATTACAACTTGTGCAGAAAAAAATCCTTGAACTGAAGGTTCTGGCCTAAAATAAAAACTGCACTTGACTCTAAATTAAAATAGGACAATGCTATTTCCTATGCAAAGCAAAAGATTTGTTTGTTCAGGAAGATAATCCAAAATCTTACAATTTCTAACCACGTGGTTTTACATTAAAATAAACTAAGCGTGGACAATTTCTAAAAATTTACAAAAATGAAAAGCTAAAAGCAAGAACAATGCTTCTACTCACCCAAACGAGGTGATTGATAAAAATGAAACAGCAAAATTGAATAACGGAAAAATTAACTCTTTAAACTGTAATAAGAAAAAATAAACTAAAATGTATCTTGCCAAACAAAATAATAATTGATCTTATATCTATAATGTGCACACTTCAATATATTAACAATTATCACAAAATGAATTCCTTGATGGACTAAATAAAAGACAATTAATGCGAAATTTACAATATCAAAATGAACTACAAAAAGGCAACAAAGATATACAAAAATACGTCTACTCACGTCAATAGTCGAACAAGGAAGTCCTTAACAAAACAATTGTTTTTCTTACGAACATCCCTCTCTCAAAATCGTACAACGCAGTCGTATTACAATTCAACTACAATATTGAATAGAATCCGCATTAAACAACACAAGCAAACACTAGACAAATAAATGAATGGAATTAATTTAAAAAACTTAACACTTAATTAAATCACTCAAATACAATTAACTCTTTAACTAAACTTATACAAAATAAACATCAAAATTTGTGAAAAACTCACGGTAAACTGGATCAGCTGTTCTAAGCAAAGAAAACAACCAATAAATAACCAAAAATATGCAACTTGAAATACGCTGAGCGAAACGGGTTGCCTAAATCACAGCAGTACGTGTACGTAGTCACCAAGTGTTCGACTGCAGGTTGATTCAGTGTGTTGGCAGTCTGATGAATTTAACCCAATAAATACTAATTATTTAGTAATCATATATAAGGGGGATTAAAATTCCCTTTATTCAGCTATTTATTATTTTATCATTTTTTTAAATTTTATTATTTAGTGTCATCGTACTCATTGTCACCATTAACACTAGAATAATATGCGTTACTCATGCATGATATGTTTTTCTAAGTTATAGATGGTAAATAAAACAATAAACAAACGAGAGTTAACGTAAACAAAAAAGTATACAAAGTTGTAAACAAAAACGATAGTAAACCAAAAACAAATCCCAAAAAAAGCAAAACTAAAAGACACAAATCCCGAACCTCAAAATACATGTATATAAAAAATGATAAGTACTATTAAAGAGACACATCCTAGTGAAGTATAGTCCGCACGCAGGCTTGTTACTTTACTCCCAACAAATGATACCTACGCTCATGATGAACAAAAGTTATTTTTTGTCTGCTCTCTGATTATTATACGTTGAAGCAAAAACTATTTATAATAAAATAATTTTACGATGGCAATTTCACGGAAATAGCTAGATGTTAACCATCCTGAGAGCCATATTCTTAATTCAAGTACTGTTCGTAACACGGTTTGACGTTTCGAAGCAACATTTTTTTTAGTAAATAACAAAAACAAGATTGTTCCTGATGAAAAGGTAAGTGATTTAAAAAAATTCAAGTAAGTACGTGTTTTTGATCAAATTAAATCTTGCTAATATACCCATCGGCACGTCGATCGCGTGCACAGTATATAATTGCATATAATTGCATTGTTGTAAAAATATACATTTCAGCTTGATCGATATCGCTTGCAAATTTACGAGAGTTGTTTAGTCTCAGTTGTCGATCGAATCGAAAAATGCCGCCGCTTTGAGTGAGTTTATACACATTAAGCACTTTAAGCAGCCCCTTGAAATGTAAAACAATCTGTGCTGCATTAAAAAGGCGCTGAGTGAAGCCAATAAAACATTATTGGTGCAATGAAAGGAAGTAGTAAGAGCATGGCGTTCCTTTTGCAAACATTAATTGCTGTACAAATTAATTGTAATAATGTAAATCATCATATACGTAGTAGATAAAAATAAAAAAAATATATAAACAAAGCAAATTAAGAGCAACAACTAAGAGCAAATTAGTGTTTTGTCCATAGAATTCAAACAATAGTTAGTAAGTTTTACATAAAATTACTTTAAGAATATCTAATATGCATCTTTGAATTCATCTGTGGAGTTGCAGCTTATGCTGATCTTAAGATTTATTCTAGAATATCCAAAATATCCGATTGCGTCACACTACAAAAGAATCTCAATATCATTAATACCTGGTGTGATCAAAATAGAGTACATCTAAACATAAACAAATGGCTGTAGTGTCCTACACGAAACGCAACACTGTCATATCCTTTCCTTACTCTGTCAACCAAACACCAATACCTAGACAGTCATGCATTCGAGATTTAGGGGTACTTTATGATTCACCACTGTCTTTTAGTGACCATATTATAGATGTTGGGAACACTTCCTCTAAGCGTTTGGGATTCCTAATACGTACATGCAGATCACTGTTCGATCTTAACGTCATGAAGATTTTATTTTTCGCTTTTGTTCGCACTAAGCTTGAGTACGCGTCTATTATTTGGTATCCTTACTATCACTATCAACAGATTGCATTAGAGAGAATCCAAAAACGATTTTTGAAATACTTGTCGTATAGAATAGATCATGTGTATCCAGCACGCGGATCAAACTATGAGGACTTATTAAATCGGCATAACTTTAAATCGTTACAATGCCGAAGAACAGCTGCCAGTGCTCAATTTCTTGCCAACCTAATTAAAGGCGATGTTGATTCTCAAACTTTGCTGTCTCAATTGCACTTTACCGTCCCAATTCATGATACCAGATATCCTTACAGCTTACGTATTCCTGCCGCACGATCCAACTTATTGAAACGAGCACCACTTTATCATATGGCAGTTAATGCAAATGTCGCTTTCAGTGATATATTTAATATATAAGCCTCACATTTCTAAACTTTGCAAATATATAAATTGGTGGATATATTCAATCCTGTATTTATTCTAAGTTTAGCGTAGAACGCTTTCATTTTTTTTTTATTATTTACTTTTCATAGTTTGTACCAAAAGTACCTCTTTTTCTTTTTCTTTAAATTGTGTTATTTTTAGTTTAAGCTACACTGTACTTATAGTTGTATTTTGATTTGGTCCTGTAAATGAGTTTCTGTTGGGCAAAATATAGATATTATTATTATTATCTTTTTTAAATAAATCTGAATATTCCTAAAAACACGCCATAAACATACTCTGGCTCAAAGAGGATCATAAGATGATAAAATGAAGGCGTCAAAACAATCACGGGTTTTACCAATCTACGAATAACCATTGTAATCGAGTATTAAATTGTTTACACTAACTTATTTTCTTGAAATAACATCTTTTCATGTGTTATAAAAAATTCCACGTTTGTATTCGCGATAAAGTGCCTCTTAGATTATTTGTTCACAGGTGTCACAGGATCACAGTGAATCACAACAAACAATATACGAACGTATATTTTTTGGCAAAAATGGTACAAGAAAATAAGTTTTTGCGCCTCCATCTAGAAACACTCATTTTGCAGTACTTCAAAGCGGCTATTGTTTTCCTGCCTAGGCAGGCAAAGATGTCACTAAAAGTTGGCCACACTAGATTCCACATGTCAGACGCGTAATAAATTGTCATTAAGCTACTATTCAACCATGCTAAAATGAACTGGTGTCTTCTTTGCACTTATTATTGATAAATAGATATTATTAATAGTTATATTTGATGATGTTTTGTTCGTAGCCGTTAATTATGTATAGTTATTCCTTTTTTTTTCCTTTCGTGAGGGTAGCGGCTAATTTATACTGATGACTTAAAAAGTTAAATAACTCATATTTACATACGCGTATGTTTAAAAGTATTTCTTCGACAGTTTGATTTAAAATAGTTGTGTTAACATTTGTAAAAATTGTTTAAAAATGTAACTATTAAATATGCTTTTTAAAATGTTTGTGAATGTCCCTAGATATATAATTTAAAAAAAAAAAAATAATAATAAAACAAGTTAAATTATAAAATATACATTTCTGAGGAAGACAAGAAAAATAAAGATTGTCGAAACGTAAAAAAATGAGTTGTTTAACTTTTTAAGTCATCAGTATAAATTAGCCGCTACCCTCACGAAAGGAAAAAAAAAAGGAATAATTATTAATAGTTATTATCATATGGTATTTGGAACAAAATAAATAAGTACCATTTTTTTTTAATAATAATAATAATACTTATTTGCCAAACAGCATGCAGCCAATTACAAGGCAAAAACAATTTCAAATTGCAAAGGTAGTGAGAAAACAAAAAAAGAGAATAAATAATACAGACATTACTGTACGAATGCTGCATTTACTGCAAGAAATAAAAACCAATATAACAGTACAACACTAAAGCAAAAATCATTCAAGCAACAAATTAATAGAACATTTTTACTTATATAACTAGGATTTAAAGTAAATTTACAAAAAAAAATAAAATTTAAAAAGGGAGGAAAGAGAATGAAATTAGTCTGTTAAAAGAAGGGAACAGTGAAAAATATCACATTGAAAACAAATCCGATTTTATGTTGTACAGATGAATGTAATTGGTGAGCGAAGCATTAAATTAGTTCTTGCAGAATCGGTATAGAAGGTAAGTATGTTGCGAGACGATAAACGAGGGACATGGAAATTTAACCCAGATAAAAGCTGATTGGCGTCAATCTGGTTATGAAGAAGTTTATAGAGAAACGTTAAGGGGAGGTTTACATATATTTGACTGGAAAAATCGATTTTTGGTTTTTTACATTTTTTGAAAGCTCCAAATATCTAAAATACATGGTTAAAGCGGTTTTGTAATATTCGCATTATTTAAGCCACTACGGCTTATTAAAAGAGCGGGTGTACCGAACACAAACGGAGCATATTAGATGCAATACCATATTCGACTCGGGGCTAGTTGGGTCGAAAATACCATACTTATTGTTTGTTAGTATATGTATAGTTGTCTTTAATAATTATAAATGTCACTACAGTCGGGGTCACAAATAAACGACAGAGTAGCTACTTATATTACAATAATACGAAACAATTAGATCCGCAATAAAACGCAGATTTGAAGAAACTAATCTAACAATATTTCTTTTACATAAAACACATTTTCCCACGCTTTAGAAAAGCAAGTCAAAACTGTGCCAATTGGAAACTAGAGCAAGATACGGCGGAATATGATGGCAAAGGTAACCGCACTACGGATCATCAGAGTAGCACAGGAAAAATAGAAGTCGATGCGATGCCATAAAAGAAATTTTCGCACGCTTTCGTATAGGCGACTGAGACAAGACAACTTTTTAAGCAATTTGTGATTTTTAGCCGTACGAAGATGTTACTGTCCATAAGAAAGAAGAAAGACAATGCGTTGGAGATGTACAAAAAAGAATGAGTGGACTTTGAGGAAAGGGTGCTGGTGAACTGACTCACAAAGTTATTGATAATTTAACAGTAGAAGAGTAGCGTACTATGGACTGGCAATTAGACAACATCCAGATTCTGCATAAAAAATGAAGGCAGCAATTTGGGCTACATTTCATTATAAATGTTCAACCGACGCGGATCCACGACATATTTATTGTCCAAAAGGTGTAGACAGCCTGTGTAAGTGGTGCGTTGCAGAAGCCAAGGTTGAGCTTGCTTCATTCAAACATGACCCACTTTTGCAAAAGTCAATATGCTATTAGGCCGATTTATGAAGTTTTTTCTACAGTGATTTATTGCAAAGATGCATTGGAAAAAATTGTCAAAACTGAAACGACTCGTTTAATTCATGTGTGCAGAAACTAGCTCCAAAAGATTTACACTGCGAGTTACAAACAAGTCAATTTGCTACCTACATTGCCGCAAATTTATTCAATGAAGGTTACTTTTCTGTATTACGAATAATGAATGCGTTGGAAATTGTAGTAGGACTTGATGCCAAAAATTTCGTCGTCAATTCTGATCGTCAGCGCATACAACGGGCAGAGCAGGATATGTCCAGCGCTGCAAAACTCACTGTGCTGTCTAAAGGGAAGCAACAAATTTTGAAAATGCAGAAGTATGAAGAAGAAGAAGGATTAATATATGGTGCTGGAATAACTGACTAAGTGTATGGAGAACTATTTGTAAAAGTTTTTGCTGCGAAACTTTGAACGTGTTTTTCTCGGAAACATGATTTTTCAAATCTGCGTAAGTTCTAGTTCTTCAAGTGTTCAATATATCAACTTAATTCTTTTGTTTTCTTAATGTAAACAGTTTTTATTGGAGGTTATACCTATATTACACTAAAAATTGCAATATTCCACATTTTTATATCCAGTCATACACACAAAAAAGAAATAGAAAATAATCAAATTAAAGTCCAGGTACCTGCCACATTGTTTGCTTTCGACTTATTTGGTTAAATTTAGGTATAACCTCCAACAAATTTAATATATTTCTAACTCTTCTTTTTATTTTCAATTTCGGATCACTTTTGCGCATGCTAGAGTTTACGCAGTTTGACCGTGTTTTCTGGGCACACTGCTACCTAGATACAAATGGCGAACGTTATAGTGGTCTTGTCATAAAAAAAAATATATTTTTTTAATGTTCAAGTTTTAATGTATTTATTGGCAAAAAGCCGTATTTCGTATATCTTTTTCTTTGTCTGAAAAAAAAAGCTCAAAGTTTTTGAACTTTTCCGATATATATATGTAAACCTCCCTTTAAGCTGGTATTCTGCTGGCAAGCCGCGAAAAGGGTAAACATGGTGACTCCTAAACCAAAGATGTTTTAAGAATTTCCTTTGAACGGCCTCGACAAAGGATTTGTACCTATTAATCTTTTTAATAGGGATTCCATATGAGAGAAGCATATTCCAATTTGGAGCGCACTAGAGAAAAATATAGTACCTTTAAAGTGGATAGATTGGTAAATGATCTCGTGTTTCGCAAAATAAACTCCAACATTTTATTGGCTGCACTTACCACCACCCGGATGTGCGCATTGAAGGTCAATTGATGATCGAAATAAATACCTAGATCGTATACGGCCTCATATCTGCTAGCAGCGGTAGAATTTAATACGTAATTAAAATGTATTGATTTTTTTTCTAGTGTAGGAAACAATTTTACACTTTGAGATATTCAGATCAAGTTTATTAGTAGAACACCAATCCACCATGGCAAGAAAATCAGACTGCAATGTAACACAATCATCTACTGAGTTTATAGAAGAGAATAATTTCACATCATCAGCGAACATTAAGACGTTACAACTAACTTATGCGGGCAAATAGTTGATGAACAATAAAAACAACAAAGCTCCTAAGTGCGAGCCTTGAGGAACACCAGAACTAGCTTCGCGATTGGCTGAACAAAAGCCATTATAACAAACAAAAAATTTACGATTGCGCAGATAGGAATCGAGCAGATGTAGAAGTGATTCACTAAAGCCAAGGCATTCGAGCTTACGTATCAGAATTCCATGGTCTACACGATCAAATGCTTTAGACAGGTCCGCATAAATAACGTCAATCTAACCCTGGTTGTCTAAAACCTCCATAATTGACTGTAAAAATATACTTAAGTTTGTAACCGTTGATCTCTTACAAACGAAGCCATGCTGCTCTGCCGCAATAAGCTGATTGATTTGTGGAAAAAGAAGTGTCCCTAATGAAGACTCGAATACCTTCGCAATGTTAGAAAGGATGGAAATAGGCCGGTAGTTAGATATATCGTACCTGTCGCCATTCTTGAAAACTAGGCACACTCTCGGGAGCTTCCAGGCGGTAGAGTCTTGAAATACACTGACAAAATGCTGTGAAAAAGTGTTTACAATTAATTCTGGCGATTCATAATAACAAACCCGATAATGAATTCTTCCTGGAATCCGAGATGTGTTCTTTCGTGACTGAATGAAAGGCTAGAACGCGAACTATTAGTAGCGATAGAACGCTCAACACTAGCGATATGTTGTTTGTAAGCTTCCCGAATTTGAGATTTAATAATACTACGCAAGTTCTTAAAATTTTGAAAATCATTTGACTACTCCCAATGGTTATCCAAAACATAAGTGTGTTGAGAATGAAATTCAGTCGTTATAAAGCAGGTTATGTTGAATACTATACGACCTTCCTAGACCATAATATGCAGTTAAAAATATCCATAAGAAATTAGACAGTTTAAAACCACAACGTATGCCTAATACCTTTCCATATTAGGGGAGAGTCGGTATTAAATCGCATAAAAACGTTAAACCCATCATTTATAAGCACGTATGTAATACCACTTTCTACCGGACAGAGGTGGTAGCCCTCACAATAGCTAACCTGTCGTCTTATACATGTAAGTACACATATTGTGCATTATCCGCGAGCAATAATTTACGATGCCCAGTTCTTGCGTTGCGAATTTTTCCTCCAATAAATATCATCTAAATACCCAATAATTCACCAGGTAGGTCGTTTTCCCTTTTGCAGAGTTTTGGAGAGTATAATTTGGAGTTTATTGCGATAATTCATCCGTCACACGAGACACTCGTAAGCGTTGTTTACCGTACCACCACGACGGTTCGATGTACCAATAATGTTTCAATGGAACGGCCACCACCTTTATAGAGGGAAAGAGAGATTTAAGGAAGGACGGAATGGAAAGGATGAGGGAGATGCTTCGAGGTTCGTTTTTAGAGACTAAAAAAAAAAGAAGCGGCTCATTTGCATGACGCTGCCGACGCATCAAAGCGCAGAATGCGTGATATCCGCCACCATTATATTATCGAGGCGATTTACAATTCTAAACAGATCATTGTAGGCATCGTTGTTGCAGGTAATAATGACAGATTATTTATCTTCCTTCTTTATTTGAAGGTAAAATAAATGGGTAACAGATTTTTTTTGCTTTTTTTGTGTTACATAAGAAGGTGTGTAATCGCAATGTTAAAAGTGCCTCTTCGTTAATTTTTTTTATACAACCTCAAAAGCAAAACTTCGCGAGAGCCCGTGTAAAATGTACAGACACATTGAACCATACACTGAATTACGAAAACGAATAAAACCACAACAGCACTTATTCTAATATTTAACAATAATTTAATCCTAATTATTCTAACCAATAGTAATTAAATTACAATAGTAGTTAAATTAAAAACAGTTATACTAATAGCTATAATTTAACAGTAATTCAGACTACTAAAGCGTATAAAATATTCATTTCAATCATGCCGTAACCTGTCTAATTCTTTAGCAGCATTATTAAAAAATTCCCACCATTCGACTGACTAATTATGTTTAATACCTGTTCGCGTCGCGACCAATTTAACTCCTTAGTTAATGCCCTAATATGCATATACGATCGCCACTCATCAGTGAGTGGACATTCAAATAAAACATGTCCCGCTGTATCTGCTCTACCACATTCACAATGCGAATCATTAACCCTCCCAATTCTAATAATAATAATAATATAATATAATAATATATATTCTCTGTTCTTAAAATACAAAATATATGTGAACAGCGTCAAAATAAACAAGAAAACATAGACACAACATCTGTATATGTAAAATACGTAAATATAGACATATAAACAACGTACAAACATATACACAGTTCAGTGATTACAAGCAGTCCATCCGTAGCTTAAGAAACTCCTCTATACTATAAATAGCGTTTTGAACTAGAAAGTTCTTAAGCTTCGTTTTAAAAATATTTAAAGGTAGACTCTTAAGTTTATCGGGAAGGTGATTATAAAGGTTTAGAAGTTGATATTCGACACTTTTTTGCACTTTTGCCCGTTTAGTGTGCGGTTGACTTAAAAATCCATTTACAGTTCCTCTGGTCGTGTACGCGTGTGCAAGTTCAAACTTCTCAAAATCCTGATTATAATGGCGCTTTACAAATGTTGCACATTCGAGGAGATAAAGTCCAAAAATGGTAAGTATGCGTTGCTCAACAAAAACCGATCTGCAAGAGTTCCGCGGGGCAAGACCGAAGACACTGCGAACACATCTTTTTTGCGAAATAAC